>BMAF01000010.1:1777843-1862843 GCA_014132575.2 Gasterosteus nipponicus | reverse complement strand
GGAAAGGCATTAAACATTTAAATAAAACAGGAAGTCATTCTCATTAAACCAAATCATCATTAATAGTCGAAAACCTTGGAATATGTGATCTAAGTATATATTCGTATTGAGAAATGACTACAACACCGTTTCCTCACACATTCCCAGTGTGTTTCTCTGCATCTTCGCATCCTCATGTTCGGCAGGACGGTATCGTTGTTTCTCCACACATGAAAAACCGACAAACTAATGTTTCTATCACGATCAATCCCCATCGGAGAGACTTCATTTTCAAGGAGGAAGTGGAACGGGGAGCTGTGCTACACAGGACCGTGTGTTTACTTCTGCTAAATTGGGTAAATAAAGCGTTTTAGCGCTGACTGGCTGCCGCTCTGCAGAGACGTGAATTAACGACGACCTCACCTGGTGTTTCATCTCGGTCAAAGCATTTTGTTTCTTCTGGAAGCACAGACGGATGCTGCTGTCTTCCCCCTGCAGTTTTTTACTCTATTTCTGCACTACAGTCAATACCCGTGACTACTTGAATTTATGCTTTTTAAATAATCCTGTAAACATAATCCCTTTGTTATATGGAAGAACTGGACAAAAAGGCTAATGATCTTCATCACGATATCTCTTAGCAGACAGAAGCGGTCGGAATGCCGTCGGTTTTCCTCTGCAGAGCTTTTGATTGTAATGAATGAGAAGAAAATATCACGGACACTTGATATAAGAGGAATCATTTCTGTCCCCGTCTCAGGGGAGCAGGGGGAAATAAATCTATTGTGATGAATGTGGCGCCAGTGCAGGGCTTCCCGTTTTCGGCTGCATCGGTCACGCCGCCGCACCGCGATCCATAGAATGCAATGAATACGCTTCCAACAGCTGTGCAGTCCGTAAACTCCGGCCTCTGCTGATTTCGTTACTGGCAGAGGGGCTTTAAGGGATTATCAACACCCACTTTTCTATCCACTGTGCCAATAAGATTGATGCAATAATCAGAAAGGGACGGTTGCAGTGATGAAAAACAGGACGGAATTAAGGATGAAAAAAGACTCGGATTTCAGACTGGAGAATGAAAACGTGTTGAATAAAAAGAAGAAGGCTGGCTCGCTGAATTCCACATTGTGTTCAGACTTTAATATCTGGTGTAATTGCGTTGTGTGATTACCTGTGAATCAGGCCTGCGCCGTCACGCCCTGTGATTTGATATTGATCATGATGCATTTAAAGGGGTCCAAAACAAACGCGTGTAATCACGGATGTGCTGCTTATCAGGACCTCCGACTTCAAGATCTCAGCTTCAACAAATCCGCTCTAAGGAAACGCACGGCAGCGCCTCCAATCCCAAACTCACAACATGAAAACTGATGTTACCAGATGTTAACGGATTATTTTCTCTCTTAATTTGAAGGATTTTTTTCCCCCCCTGATGTTGTTTTTGAGGCTTATTCTGACGGGGGGTTTTTTGTCCAGCTTTCAACAAATAAATATCAGAACAGATTGAGGGCAGCGGCGGCGCTCAGGCGTCATATCTTTACATGTGACTTGTCTTTAGTGACCGCTGGTGCACACTCACGTACCGAATGCAGAGCGGAACTCCATCCACTTCATGTGCTCCGTCCACTTCGCTTCCTCCCACGGGAAAAAAAAGGTTCCAAAAGCCTCTTTAAAAGCAAAATCTATAGCACCTCATGCAGAAGCTACTCTCAACCAAAGCAACGTCAGACCACTAAATCAATATTGCTTCTTTTTACTTGGAAAGTAAATGTTGAGATATCTATAGAGAAAAGGATACCCAATAGAGTCCGTTCAAACTTCATTTTAGCACCATTTTAAAGCCATCTGGGACGTAGTGGGGAGGACAAGCAATCAAATAACGCTATCAGGGCTGCGGCTATCGGCTATTTTAATTGATGTTTCATCGATCAATTGAGGAACGTAATGAACAACGCTCTGGCTGAATGAAGAAAAAAGACTGAACCACTTTGTCTCCTTTTATGGAGAGTTTTTGTTGCTTTCATTGCATTCAAAGAAAACGCGTCCCGCTCATACCGGCGCGACGCCAGAACAACCGACGCTGCTCCTCGGTGGGCGGCTGAGCGATTGAGTCATGGTTGTAACTTCATATCAACAATGAAAGACCCACAACAAACTCTGTTTAACGGGGTGAAACGCCACCACACGACAGCTTGCGTTTGTCACACTAACAATTGTACATTTATAAAAATGACCCCGCCGAACTGCATCTGACCTTTTTGGGGTCAATGAATCAAAGAGCAATGCTGTCACGTACCGGGATACCGTCACAGCGCGCAGCCCTGGTGTTAACCGTTATTTAGAACGTAACCCCGGACCGGCTGCTTCCGGACGTCCTGCAGAAAATGACTGCGGGCGCGAATAAATCACGCGTCGGCAGATGAGACGCTCGCGATCGCCGAAGGTGTCGACCGGCCAGTAAGTCGTCCCGCCGGCTGCCTGTAAACGCCGGCGGGTCCCTTTGGATGAGCAGAGGAAACCGGGCCGCCTCAGTAAACCACGCCGTGTTTTTTCCGCAATCATTGGTATCGACGCGCGCTTCCTCGAATTCAGCCGGCGTTTTTGGGACGGATTGTCAACGGATACCTCGGCGGCACGCCGGGCCCTCCGGCGGGCAGAGGTCACTGGAGCCCTGAAGCCTGCGCGTGCGGGGTATCATGTGACGCTTTATCGATGCCACACACAGGGCCGCGGCACCAGATACTATCGGCCCCCCCACCCCCCTTTGATGCTATCGGCTGTGGTCGCCGTTGACTGAACTCGGCCTGTGCTCTGGTGGTGTTAATCACTGCTGTAAAGGTGCCTCTGCGGCTAATTAGCATTAAGCTACATGCCGCCGTTACCTTCTTGTTGACCAGTCATTCATGCGAGCGTCTCCTCTGACTCACTTCAGCAAACGTGCAAAGTCTGCATCAGCCGCCGCTCGAGGGGTCGCCCGCCTTTTTTGGATGTGAAGTGCCCATTTTTCAATTTTGTTTTTAATCAGTGTGCCGTGTCGAGGTTAGCATTAAGGTGAATTATGATGCCACGTCAAAAATTATAAATGAGAGCACTCACGAGAAGGCTGCCATTCTCATAAAAAACCCTCCGCGTCGGAGTTAAAAATCAATAACCCGACCGTCCCTCCACCGATTGTGCACGCCGGCAATAAGCCGACGAGAAGGCAACGACCACCAGCCAATCAGAGGTGGAGTAGACGGGGGAATGGTGAATAATTCCGGGCACAACCAACCAGGAAAGAGAGCGGCACAGAGAGACTACGTGGTGGTCATCCAGAGCTACGAGCTTCTGGCATTGAAGCATCAAAATGGCCGCTTGTTGCACTTTTCCGGCGTTCCGGGGCGAAGCGGCCGCCTTTGTTACCCGCTGACCTTCAGGCGAGCGGCGTCTCGCTCGGCGCTAAGAAAACGCAGTTAACGAGGTCACTCGTTACACCGAGGCGCCGGCACGGCGGCAAGCTGTCGCGCGTGCCGACCGGCGATTGGTCGGTTTCAAGCGGGCCATTAAAAAGAGTCTCTGTCTGGTTGCTGGACGGTGACTCGACGCCTTCAATGTCTCGCTGGGTTCCGCCACTAACAACATCGCTCTGTGCGGCCACGCGACGTTCTGTTGAGCTGCGTGCAGACGCCTCGCTGTGCAGAATGTGACTTTTTGATCAATACCCAGGTTGGTTGGAGTGGAGGGATGTTTAATTATGGGATTGCTTGCTTTTAATGACGTCCCTCCGGCCTGTTGACTGCGTGGTGCGTCGCTGAGACATTAGCGGATGACATCGTCGAGGAATTCGCCCACTGGAAGACACAAAACGGACGAATCTGTGGTCCAATCACACGCAAAAGGAGCTTTTTGAAAACGCACGCTGGTGTTTCTTCACAGACGTTTGGTTTGTCTTGTTTCTCATCCTTCGTTTCTCATTGGACCACTTTTCGTAAATCAACGAATAAATGATTATGCTGCTAATTTAAAAATAAGTTGAAGGACAGAAACATCCTTTGCAGTTGTTGGATATTAAGCGGTTACGCAACACACAGACACCTCAATGGATCTCCATGGAGGACGTCAAGCGCAAGGACACACTCGTGAAAGTATTGCTACGTCTATTTCAGACTGTACTTTTCAATATAAAAAATAATAAGTACTCTTGCTGTGAAAGAAGAAATATTTACGTCCTGAAAGAATATTAAAACAGTGAATTGGATTCTGTATTTTTATTTTGCACAGAAATGTCTCCGTCTTGATACATAATTAACATGAATCCAGTAGATCTGAATCCACATTACTGCGCACAGAAGTCACTGTAAAAAAAAACATGAATAGCTTCATATTAATGGACGTGATTTACTTCTGTTCTATTTCACGTCTTATTGTGTCGGACGCCGCTGTGACGACGGGGTGAGGGTTCCATCCCCTTCGTGCTCTCGGGTCTGTGCAGCTGCCGATGTGTGAGACGCTGAAATGTAACTTGAGTGAGTGACAGATGAGCGGACCAGGGCTCAGTCTCAGACGTGTGTTTGTTCGGCCTGATCTCCAAAACCTGTTCGTAAAAATGAAAATCTTGAAGATACAATTTCGTAGTGATACATACTAAATAAATACGGACTGCGACTGATGACGTCACCCTGTTCAAAGTGAACGGGGACCTGCGCCCCGTAAACACACTACGTGTAGTCTAACCATGTAAGATAAACGTGTTATGATTGCATTTTTAATGAGAAATCAATGTTAAATAGTAAGAATAGAATACTAACCCTAACCCCCTCAAAAAATCCAACATGGCGGAGAGACGTTCACTCAGGAATCCGACATGGTCCGCCATGATGTTCACTCAGGGGGCGTGGTTAACCACCGCCAGTTCCTTTGTATTCTTACCAATTTGTATGTTCAAGATTTTCGTACAAATTTTTACGGACAGGTTTTGGAGACCACGTTGGTTTGTTTCAACGTCCACCTCGTCCTTGAAAGTGACACGTAATCAGAGAAATTACACAGATGTTGATTCGCCGGGGGAATGGATATCGACGAGGACGCCCTTTCTTTATAAAATGAAAGCGTAGACTTTGGTACGGGGATATTGGGAAAAGGGCATTAAAAGATAAGGCCGGCAATATTCCATTTTTTTTGTTTTTATTGTCTAGAAATCCCACGAAAAGACGAAAGCCAACAAATGATTGAGCCCGCGTTGCGGCGCGTGGCGAGCCGCGGCTCGTCGGCCTTCGCCATGGCGGACGCAGGCCTTTTGGCTCATGAATGCTCTCAGAATGAAGAGTCATTGTTCTTCGCGGCCGTGTGGAGGGAGGAATGAAGGACCACAGGCACACGGCAGAGAAACGAATGAGCCGATCGGAGCGGCGCCGCTCGTCCTTCGGGGATCGGAAGGCGCCCTGAGGCCGCTGTGGTGGAAAAGAAGCGCACAGTGGGATCGTTACTCTGCCTCCTTATTCATGATTCTATTTGCATTTAATGAATGTTCCGCAAAAAGAAGCTTTTTCTTGTTCTGCATTCCCGCTGAGAAGGTGGTCATGTGACAGATGGGGGCTTTGAAGCAGTTATCATTGAATACAAAGATTAATATTTAAAAGAACCTTTTTTGAAAAATGTGTGTGATTGAATTTGAACTCAATACATTTCCAAGCTGAAAGACTAAATTAACTCCGTTCTCTTTTATAGTAAAATACATTTCCTGCCAGAAAGGGGAATAAATAATGTTGTTTATTGGCCAAATCGTTTCATCTCAGAATTTCATCAGTGCTTCGCTAACTCGATCTCCTTTGAGTCTCATTTCCTAAAAACCACGGCGTGCAGCTGGACAAATATCTATGAATAGATTTATAGAGATTTGAACGCACACTATGAGACAATCAGGGCGACGTTTTTTCCTAATGTCCTTTTATCGCCGACACAATCTGTGACGACCCCTGGTGGGCCGCACGCCCAAAGGTCACCGCGACGCATCTCTGCCCCAAAACACATCCTGTGAGCGCAGCCGCAAGCCGCTCGCGCTTATGATTCCAAAGGAGATTACGCCCCCCCTTCATTTGGCTGTAAGGTTCGAGCGAGTCGGCTTCCCGAGGATTTCCCGCCATCCAGCAGGCCGAGGAGCAGCTCACCCCCCTCCTCCCCCCCATAAGCCTCCCTGACTGACAGCCGGCCGTTTCGCTTCGTGGCCAAACCTGTGAACAAAAACCCGCGTCTGTAAGATGCACACGGGGGATCTCGGGTGCCACTTCTCCCCAGCTGTCAGCTGAGAGGTCGGCCCTCATCATGGCGGGGTCGGAGGTGATCGGGTTCTCCCCCGCGGCGAGGAGGGCGGCGGATGGATGGATGGATGTTCTCCAGAAAACACGAGGAAGAACCAAAGACTTTGACTGACGTTATTGTGGGGCTTTTCGTGACACGTCGTGTGACGCGGTGTCACTGTTCTCGACGGGCCGCGTGGGCGGGTGGAATGGACCGGATTCACGTGGCGGAGAAGTGAATAAGCAGATCGGTGCCGTTTATCCTTCGGGGATCGAAAGGGAGACTCGAGCACCACGGGGCTCTGCTCGCGTAACGACCTCCCGCCCTCCGGTAAGGCGGCGCGCCGCTGTCCTCGTTCCCCCCCAGTGAACATCCGCAACAACTGCAGCTCAGCCGTAATTTGAGCCCGTGGACTAAACAGCTTGATCCACTTTAGTCACACTTGAAATCAGGATTAGAGAGAAATGTCTTGGCGAGCGATCTGAGAGCCGCCAAATCAGGTCAGTCGGAAAAATGTTTCGGTGGGACGCCCGAGAGGAGAGGGAGCTCACGCCGTCAGCGCCGCTGTGCTCTTTTGTCTAGCAGGCGGATGGCCCATTGCCACTCCAGATGTGCTCAGAATCCGTCCCCAACTCGCTATCCCCGAAAAAAACTAAAGGAGACGCGCCGCGCTCGGAGGAGTAAACGGCGGCTGATGGAGATGGAGAGACTCGGGGGGGATAATTGTAATCAGGCCGGTGCCAGTTGTCATTACGGGGCTCCTGATCCACGACGCGCACACACACACACACACACACACACACCACGGGCCCGCCGCTCTTATTGTGGCGGGGCAGGCCGGATAGGAAGTAGATGAGACTGGCCGGGCCCAGATCGCTGGGCTCCTAATCTGTTCCTGCCGCTCGGACGTGATGTAATCTCACACCGCGTGGGATTAAAAAGAAAGAACGCACACATACACCCGCACAAGGGCGCACACAAAGGGGGCCGTGGTGTTTTGTGAGCAGCTTCCAGGGGTCACTGCATGGGTTAATAGACTGCCTGAGCTATCTGAGGACTGGATAAGTGAGGCAGCCCTGTTATTCCCCCCCGGTTCTTGCTTTAAAAGACCACCGACGGGTAAAGAACCGACACGTTAGACTCCTTATTCTCCTAAAGTCAGTCAGCCGAAGGTGGAAGAACCTCTCAGAACGGTTTATCAGGCATTCGAATGGGAAACACATGGGACGAACAATGAAGAAAAGAACCCGCCTCAATGTGTGGAAGTCAACGGCCTCTGATGTGCTCTCTCTCAGACAGCTGCAGCGGCCCTCTGGTGTCCACGCTGCCCCAGTCGTCCTTCCAGAGCTCCTCCCAGTCCTCAGCCAGCTACGCCGCTCACAACGGGAAGCTCAACAGGAGAGACGGTGGGTGCAGGAGAAGAATCCCCCCCAATGTTCATGTTTTAACTGAAAATGTACTTTTTTATTTCATTGTCTTCACTGAATTGTTCTCATTTTTAGGGGGGAAACATATAAAAAAAATTGATTTAGGTCCTAATCGTCTCTGAAGCTCCCACTCTTTCATTTCATATATATTACACATTTGAAAATTAATATTTTTTTAAGCTTTTGATGAATTTTGCAGTCTTGGTTCAAACTCAGTTACACATTTCAGGATAACTACGATGGTCTGGGCTCAAATAATGTTGAGTTAACATCAACCGATAATAAACAACACCATGACCACAGACATGAATGAACCCTTTGTCCCCCGTCCGTACCTTGGTACCCGGTAGCACGGCGCCCACGTTCTGCCCGTCTGTCCCCAGGAGCCGGAGGCTGGTCCCCCGTCGTGACCGAACAGGAGCCGTGGCTCCAGGTGGACCTCCGGGAGCGGATGGAGGTGACGGCCGTGGCCACGCAGGGGCGCTTCGACAGCTGGGACTGGGTCAGCAGCTACCTCCTCCTCTACAGCGACACGGGCCGAGCCTGGAAGCAGTACAGGCACGAGGACGGCGTCGGGGTGAGTCGCCGGCTCGCTCGCTGCTGCCCGGATGGACTTCTGAAAGGACGGCGGTCCTTCTGAAACGAGTTCAAGGGCCGATACTATTTCATATCATCATTTATCCTGGTTTAAAAACTGGGAGCAAATAAAAAGGTACCAGTGACGGCTTGACAAGTTTGTTCAAGCCTAAATGAATATGTATAAATATCATAATAATAATAATAATCAACACCAAACTCAAATGTTGATATTCAAATTGTGCAGAACAGCAGAATATGAGTTGCAGTGCGATTATTCCTGCTCAGATTCCCGGCACGATTAAAAATGCAGGATGAAAGTGAAAGTGAAACCAATTAAAAAAACACCTAAATATTCCTCCTCATCAAGTCATTATTAATTATGGTTGACAAACGCTTTATTTTGAAACAGCAGCAGAAGGAAACAAAAAGCCCCCCCCCTCCCCGCTAATGACCAATCAACTCCCTCAGTCGACGGGGGGGAGAATTCGCTCGCGTGCTGACGACTTTCCAGCTGTGGGTCAGCGGACGCCTCCTCTCGCTCCCTTCCGCACATCTGGAGGATGTGAAATGTCACGCCACCTCACCACAGACCCGCGGGTCGGGGCCGTGGTGTTGTGGCCCGGTCACGTCGCAGGGCGCCGACGAGTCAGCGCGGCAGCGTGGTTTTGTCTTTGTGTCCTTGTCGCCCTCCGTCTCTGTGAAAAGTCCACCGCGAGACGAAGGAAAACATGTATTTCATTTTGCTCACACACAAAGTAACAAGCGCAACAACGTTTAAAGCAGAAAACCAATCGGCGACCGAAGCTCGGCTCTCTGAAGGTTCACCTCACTATTTACTTTAGTCCAAGCGGTTTGTTAAAGAAGGAGCGTGTGGTGAATCATTGGAGCCTAATTGAGTCCTCGTCCTCCATCGAGGACGTTCTTTGTGCTCATTGGCTGCTTTTTCTTTTTGTTTGGAAGAATGTTTTCGGAGAGAAAATCTCGACGCACAAAAGGTTGAAGATGAAAGCGTGCTGGGGGAGGGTGGGGAGGGTTGGGGGGGCAGTAATTGGGGCCCCCGGTACCCCCTGAGAAGCATGCGGGTTACCTGGAAGCCCCTGACGCCTCTTAACAAGACAGTTCTGACAGGGCTGAACCGGGTCGAACCCCCACATCGAAAAGTGAATCCCGCTTCATTCAACGTGAGCGCGGTAAGCCCCGCCCCCGGTGACACACACACACACACACACACACACACACACACACACACACACACACAGGTCAAAGAGACAAAAGCCTTTTTTTCCCAGTCATTGTGGACAAAGAGTTGAGTACTTTGGATTTCTTTACTCACCCAAAACACTCATTTAGAACAAACACACTCCCTCCTTTGTTGTGGAGGCTCGAAACACGACGCGACAACGACACGCTTGCATCCCGAGTGATGGGGCGTGATGGGGGGGCCTCAATGGGCAGACCAGGGCCCACCTGGCGATCTTTCTGTTGACATTTTAAACATTTAACCAGAGATTAGTTCGTCTCCGTAAACCGGAGGAAAAGTGTCGTGAAAAATCACGTTCAACAAAGCAACGCGTGGCGAGGCGTCTGCTGGCGTCTGCCCGCCGGGCGGTTATCAGCGAGGAGGGGGAAGCGGAGACGTGATGCCGAGCTCATCACCATGGCGACCTGCGAGTCTTCCACACGTTGAACAGGTGAAATGAAACGGGGTGCTGGTGGGAGCTTAGATTCACGCTTTCATTCACATAGCGGAGGGTGAACGGTGTCGGCTAATTAGCCCGAAATCTCTTCTTCTGAATCTTTTTTGGGGGGGGGGACGCACTCGTCCGTCTGGCATTTCAACAAGTGGAGCTCCGAGGAAACCGAGGTGGGGGGGGGGCGGCTAATGAGGGGGCAGCAGCTGCTGGGCGGACCGCTGGCTCACCGCCGTTCTTAACTAACCGTGGAGCGAATTAGCAAAGAGACGAGGTATAAAAACAAAGGGAGGGGGACAAAAGGTCTCCCGCTGGAAGGTCCCGTCCTCGTCCATCAGCTTTTGTTGCGGCTCAGTGGTGGATGATCTCACATGTCATTTTATAATGTTTGTAACTTTTATTTTAAACTAACCCATAGCATTATATTTGATTTTATTACTCGTGCACTGCTGTCTTGTCGTCTCAAGTCAAATTCCTTATGACATATTTGGGCAATAAATGTTTCCTGATTCCTGATTATTTAATATACTCTAACCGTCTTTTCCATAAATGAATAGATATGTTGTGTGTTATTGACCCGGGGGACGTCCTCTGAGGACAAATACTATATAGTATGGCACGTTTTGTGGCAGTAACTTGCATGACACCTCTTCGTCGTGTGCAAACATTGGGAAAGTTGACAGGGTTTGTCCCTTAGTTGCACTTTAGTGATTCACTCGTCTTCCTCGACGCGTGTTCCCGTGAACGCCTCCTCTCCGTGGGAGTGTTATGAGCGCATGAAGCACACGAGCAAAATGTGAAACAACGTGACGGTTTCGCCTCTACAAGCCGATAATAACCTAATTAGCGAGAGCCAGGGGAGCGAATCTGTGAGAGTAACTCACGCGTGCGCAACGTGCACGCGGTGAAATGTGGTGTTTTATCAACTCTTTTGCCCGATATGAGTCTCGGATGTCTGTCGAAATGGGAGGAACATATTGAACTCCTCTAAAAGGGGGGAGAGCAGCCTTGGATCAACCTAAACTCCCTGTAAAACATTACAAATCCACTTGAATGCGCCGAGGCGGGAAGGGGAGTGCGTGCCAGCAGGGGGGGTCCCGGATTACCTTCATTATCCTTGAAAAGCCTGATTAGGAAAAAAATCTATTTTTAATGCGCCTGTGTGAATAAACGTGAAACAAATTGCGGTCCGCGAGGGACGAGGAGGAGTTTGCACGTTCATTCCCGCGGCTGTCGGCGTTCAGGGAGAATCTAACAAGGATTTAAAATGGGTTTTGCACGATTGCGATTTTATCCGAGTAATTGCATCTGGTATCGTCACTGCGCGTGGAATCTTATACTTGTGATTTCAACCCCTTGGGGGGGCCGAGGTCCCCCAGGGAACTCGACTGACGCCAGTGATTGCTGTGATATAACGACCACAATACGTTTTTCACAGACTTCAGCGGAAAATAACCCACGCGCCTCGGCTGCATTCCGTGTGAAGTCCCAACCAGCGGAGGTCGGCGTGCTTTCACGCCCCTAGTTGGCTCTGTGCGGTCTGGACGAAGGGAAACAATTACACTTTGTTGAATTTCAGTACACAGAGCCGCGTGCAAGGCCTTCAAAGCGCCTCTGATCCTCTAATCCACCCTCACACCCGCGCCGAGGTCCAAACCTGTTGATTTGCATCAAATCCTGGAGCGCGACGGGGGGGTCGCTGCCCGAAACCGCCGCCACAACCAGCAGGCGGGTTTTATTTGTCGCGTAGCTTTTCAAATCTTGCTAAATACACTCGTGGACGGGGGCCACGAGGGCCCGGAGGGGGGGGGCCTCCGCTCTGTAACGGGCGCGGGGGCTTCTTCTTCACCTTGCAGCCGGTTGGTTGGACGCGTGATTCAGATGGAGGACGGGAGGACGGGGCTGCGGCGCGGCGGTTTCCCCGGGGGGGGGGCCCCGAGGACGTCAGCGCTCCCGCCGCAAGGTCACGCCACCCCCCTCCGGCTCTCTCAGGCTGTTTAACTGGCCGGTGACCTTTGAGAAACATGTACTCATCGCCGGCAGCAGGATTCACCCCACCCCACCCCCCCACCCTCCCCCGCGGGTTGATTAAAACAAACGCACGCATCTGCGCCGCGTGCAACCACGGCGGGAAAAGTGACACCCGGGAAGCCGGCCACCGGAGAGGGAGACTAAAGAGTGGTAATGAAGGGGATGGGGGGGGCAGTCACAGAGACGGAGACATAATGAAGTCACGGCGGGGTTAGGGGGCGGATGAGGACCGGCCTCGGGGGAAGTCTTCTGCACCCTCGGGGGGTTTCTTCAGAGGCGCCTCCCGGCTGAAGCGCGCACACACAGGATGCTCTGTTTGCCAGAGAGGAAACGAAAAGAGACGCGGCGCCCGGCCTCGGCGGGGCTCTCGTGGTGCGGCCGCCTCCGGAATACTGATGGCCGACGCCCGAGACGAGGAGCCGCGAGTCGCTGCAGCGCAGCTTTAATCAGGGTTTGTTTGCCTCATTCAGCCCGGGAGTCGTGTGGAAAGACGGGGTTTAATGATTGTAACAGCAAGCGGGAGGACGCGGACGTACGCGGCGCCGTGAACTGACAGGGTTGGGTAGTCATGGCAACCAGGAGGAGACTCTAAAGGTCCAGAGAAAAAGAGAGACACGAGGAGACCAAATGAGACCATTACAACTACAAAAAGAAGCCAAACAACAAGGAGAATACAAAGAAACTATAAAGAGACGCTAAACACCAGAAAATGACCGCAGACAAAAATTACATGAAAATACCAAAAACTACAAAGAGACACAAAACCGCAGAAGGAGTAACAACAACACTTACCAAGGCACTTAAAGTCACCGCAAAGAAAATAAAACGAAGGAGATGAATAAAATCTGCAACCGGAGAGGAACAGAATTATTAGACTATAAAAAGGATAAAATAACCACAAAGGAAGACAAAGCAACTAGAGGGACTCACAGCAGCCGCAAACCACCAGAGAGACGACAAAGTGACACAAAGAAACATGGCTGGACACGCTCCTGTGGACCACTCAGACTGTCTGACCCGTGCCCTTATGTTCGAATCGCGTCGAAGCTCGCCACGCCGCCGCATCACGGGTCGTCACAGCGGGGGTCACAGGTCGCCACAGGCCACAGCGAGGACGGCGTGGAGCGATGGGGGAAGCTTCGTGTGGTGCACAGTTGTCCTCCGGCTGCCCCGAGGGGTGAATTTGGTGCGTTTGGTCGGTGTTTGGTCGTTTAAGGATTCGGAGGTCGCTTTCTGCCGCGCCGCCATCAATCTGTTGGTCCCTCCGTCTTCCCGCAGAGCTTCGCGGGGAACGTCAACTCGGAGGCCGTGGTCCAGAACAAGCTGTCCCACTCGGTGCGCACGCGTTTCCTGCGCTTCGTCCCCCTGGACTGGAACCCCAGCGGCTGGATGGGCCTGCGGGTGGAGGCGTACGGCTGCTCCTACAGTGAGTACTCATGTGTAGCGACATGCGATGACGGACACGCGTGGAGACAGATGCACCGTGCAGCTCAGGGTGAATGTCAACAGAAGACCTTGAGATATGAATCTTTTTTTTTTTCCCGGCGGTTGTCATGAACGAAACGCTCCCTTTTAGTCTTTAGACGCGCTGCACACAAGATGCGAGAGAGCGTCACGATCACGCCACGTGGTTGGCTGGCAGGTGCGCCGAGATACCGAGACGGCGACAGGCAGGAGGCACTGAGGGGAAGACGTTTTATTCTGAAAGGAACACAAAGTGGAGCCGCTAGGAGGCAGCTGGGGACAAAGCCATGACTCCAAACATCAGACAGGCGTCAACACAATGCAACAGCTAGACAGTGCACAGGGGACAGGGGGGAGGACGGAGACCAGGGGGACGCTGATGCAGAAAGACGCAGGAAGCTGAACACATGAAAAACGCAGGGACAAAACGTCCTCACGGAGGACTGTGTAAATATTTGAGGGACACAAATCGTAAATAACATCTGAAGTGAGATTAGAGCCTGAACACTCGCCCTAATGACAGAACAGTCATTTGTTACCATCACTATGAACTGTCTTGTGTTTTAACACCCATGTGATTTAGTAATTAACGGTTAATACTGAAGTGGAATTGCTGTGCTGGGCGGATTAATGGAAAACGATGTTGCTTTCAAATCATAAATCAATACGGGCTGAATTATGAGCACAATTCTGCAGACTGATTGACTGTGGTAACACTTTCTGTGCATTTCTATATAATACATGGCAAGCTGTCTGACACTGTTTATTTTAAACATGTATTAGAATCATGTTGTTAGTCATATAGCACTCAAAAATACGCATTCATCTTCATCAGCATAATTACACATTTTAAGCACTTTATTCAAATTCATCAGCTGGAGCATTGAGTTTACTGACAATACAGCAGCTTATTATAGAATGATATTATTTAACACATAGTAATCCTTGTCAGTTGGTCTCAGTGGTTGATTTGACTGAATGTAACGTTATGTGTTGTCCATCATACGAATAACAAAGTGACCCCACGACACTCGGCCAGTGGGTCACGATGCTTCTGACTTTCTTTGCATCAAATGCACAAGCTGATGAACGAGCGCTTGTGTCTCCCCCGTCAAGAGTCGTACGTGGCCGACTTCGACGGCAGAAGCTCTCTGCTGTACCGGTTCAACCAGAAGTCCATGTCCACGGTGAAGGACGTGGTCTCCCTGCGCTTCAAGAGCCACCAGGCCGAGGGCGTCCTGCTGCACGGGGAGGGGCAGCGGGGGGACTACATGACGCTGGAGCTCCACCGCGGACGGCTGGACCTCTACCTCAACCTAGGTAGCCCCTCCCTTCTGTCCCTCCCATCCGTCCATCTCACCTCAGACGAGACGAGACTCCTCGGGGCCGAACGCAAACAGAGAGAACCAAACGTCATTCCATCGCATTTAGTCCCACGTGACCACTGAATACATGCTGGAATGGAACACGTACGTGTGCGTAATCCCGCGGCACGGCTGCGTTTTTATCGCAGACGACAGCGGGCCGCGGCTCGGCGGCGGCCGCGCGGCCGTCAGCGTGGGCAGCCTGCTGGACGACCAGCAGTGGCACGCGGTCCACGTGGAGCGCTTCAACAAGCAGGTCAACCTGACGGTGGACTCCCACACGCAGCACTTCCACGCCAAGGGGGAGGGGCACTCGCTGGAGGTGGACTACGAGGTGAGTGATGAGGTGGTAATTAGCCCGCGAGTACCTCGGTAAACACAGCGTGTGTGCTCAATGTAAGCACTCGGGGGGGGGTTTATTGAGCAGCGGGCCTGCGGGAGGACTGACGACCTCCGACGACCTTGTGCTCGTCCACATCGGTTATTCCAGAGCGTTACGAACCCAGTAAACCACATCTACGCTGACTGGTCCTCAAACTGTGATTAGCAGCGAGGCGCATATGGTGTGTGAGTCTGTAATACAGGGTTCTCCCCTCCACCGCCTCCACATTTGATAGGCCTCTGGAGACGGTGGGCCCGAGGCCGAGGCGTGACCCTCCTCCGCCTCTGATTGGTGGCTTTAGGTTTGGGCATGAGGGAGATGGTTTTTGGGGGGGTCCCGTGGGATTCGGAACACTCTCCTGGGGGAAAGAGGCCACGTTTAGTATATGTGGGGTTTGTGGTTCATTCGTCCGTGTGCTGCCAGATGTTCACGGTCACGTACGCTATGTTTTTGAACCAGTGGAAGCGGAAATCATCGCCGCAACGAATCCCGGACCAGAAAGGCGCCCTAACGGTGAAATACACTCATTCGAAGATGTAGTCTGAATGTGCACGAATCCAGCTGGTGTTCCGACATGCCTACTGACTGCTGGAAGGAGCGGCTGCCCCCCCTCCCCCACCACTCCCTCCTCTCCCCCACCACGGCTATTAAATTAATCTGCTGCTGTAACAACCTCCGCTCTTCTGGGAAGGCTTTCAAAAGGATTTCGGGAACTTGGCTGCGGGGATTTTCTTCCTCTCGGCCACAGAAGCATTAGCGAGTCCAGCGGTGATGGCGGGCGGTGGTGATGATGACTTCTGGCTCCCGGTCAGAAGCACCGCTTCCTCCCCCCCCCTCAAGCCGGGGGAGGCCTCTGTGCACGTGGGCATCGTCGGGTCACACGGAGGAAGACGGGGTGTCAGCGCAGATTTTGGCTTCAACTCACAACAGCTAAATGCAGAACAGAACATGTCACCTCCGTGTGTAAATATCACGCTGCGGACTCATCCACGCCGTGCCGGTTTGTGTGTTGTCATCTCCCGCGCGCTTTGCTAAGAGCTCCGTCGCTGCCTTTTTTCCTTCCGTCACAGCTGAGCTTCGGCGGCATCCCGCTGCCCGGTAAACCCGGCACCTTTCTGAGGAAGAACTTCCACGGCTGCATGGAAAACCTCTACTACAACGGGATCAATGTCATCGACCTGGCCAAGAGGCGCAAGCCACAGATCCACAGCGTGGTGAGTTTTGCATGAGCGTCAGATCTAAAAAAAAAAAAAAAAAAGGTGTGATACGACGTGTGAAATGTGCTAAAATGTACAGCAGTGATTTAACACGTGTGCTGTTTCTCGATGACCCCGTTTGGCAACTTTCACAGCGGAGATGAGCGGCGATGTAACGGCACGCCGACCTGTTAGTCGGCTCCGCCGCTGCCGAAGGTGAATCCTTGAGCTCATTGTTGAGCTCCTGCATATACATATAAATTGCATATTCAGTGTGATTCTATGGTGTCTGGAGCTACTTTTCAGACGGGAGTCTGTGAAAAGGTTGTCGCGTCGAGACAGCGGCCCGGCGCTAAATAAACGTGGCTCTTGCTTTCATCGCGTCTCCTGTGTTACAATTAAGTGGGGAGGCCGTCGCCTCTCCGGGCGGCGGTTGATGTGCGGCGCAAGGAAGGTCAGAAATGCGACGAGTCAGGAGAGAGAATGTCGTGTGTCAACGCCCTGGAGATCATTGCACGTTGTACTGCTTTGCTAATGCATGCAGGGAGAAAAGCGGCTCGCCTCTCATCACCTCGAGGACGGCGGTTTTGTTTGTTGTTTGTTATCGTCCCTGAGCGACAAACCTGAACCTCAAGTTGCCCCGAGATATATATAAATATATATATATATATATAGATTACTGCAGCTATTACAATTCATATCCATACACAAAGGTCCTGGCCACGCGTATCCGACAGATGTCAATCACTGTCCGGGTGACAGTGACAATCCGTCCAGCAGTAATTGAGATATTTCTGTCTAGACGAGAATGCCGGGCGGAATATTTCTCCTCATCCAGTCTTGAATCGGCAATCTGGTCAGAAACTGGACGGAGAAAATAACGGTAAAAACAATCATGAAGTCCATTGTGGTCCTAACTACCACTATACCGCTCAGTCCAAGCGGGCCAATGGATTCGTCTGAAGAGACCCCCGTTACATAAATCAGACAGGGTCATCTGAGGCCCCCTCCCTCCCCTTCCACCCACGAAGCCTGATTGCAACAGAAGCGCGTGAGGCCGCCGTGATGGAATCTCAACGGGACCGTCTCCCCGCCGTTGATGGGGGAGAATCGCGCTGAGAGCCGGGGAGCCTGTGATTGCTGGGTGCCGCCCTGCAGGCACCGGGGGGGGCTAATGGGACGCTGCACCTCGGCGAGACGCGGGCGGCCCCTCGGCGCTGGAACGCGACCAACGCGCGACCGCTGCGCTCCTCAGAATTCCACACCGGAAATGTAGACCGCTGGATGCTTTTACGTCCTGTCGGAGGCCCAAGCGTATTCGCAGCGAATGAATGAATCCTTCGTAGCACCCTAGCTTAGCATAAGGACGAGGGCTCGAGGCCTGCCTTGTTAATACGGCGGATGAATGGTTGTGTCGAGACGACAGTACAACTGGCTGCCCACCGCTTCTCGCACGACTTCTACGGCTCCTCGGCTTCAGATCACAGCGCATGAAGCCACACCCTCCTCTTCCTCGGCCAGGACGCCCGTTTCGTTTGGAATGGGAGGGATCTCTTCCCTCCATTAATGGTCGTGGGAGAGAAATCCATGGCACACACACACACGTCCATGTATCCAACTACCTCCTTTTGTTCTGGTTCCATTGAACTTAGTGTCTCAGTCCTGTTCAGTCCTGCATTTTGTTCTGTGCCCCCCGGGCCCCCCTCGCTCGCCCGTCTCGCTGTCTCACCCAACAAATACGCATCAGCGTTCCTTATTCATCATGTTACATACAGAACCTGGCAGTCCCGATGGATCGTTATTGTATATTTTCATTCGATTGAGTACAAATAGCTGCTGGTGATGAATTGACAGCTGATGACAGGAACAGCTGAAGGTTGCATTTAATTAGCTTGAGTGGGATTTCGCTCACGATTCTTCATTTAAAACCATCTGTTCCCGTTTCTTGCGCACATCAACGCGTCTCACGGGGCGTCCCGCGAGACAAACTCAAGAGGGGGGGTCTCTGCGTCTCTGCGTCTCCGTGGTGTGAATCCGTGTCCTTGGGTTTCTCCCGTCCTCCAGGGCAACGTGACCTTCTCCTGCTCGCCGCCCCAGCTGGTGGCCTGCACCTTCCTGAGCGCCGCCGGCAGCTTCCTGTCGCTGCCGTCAGCGCCGTCCCCCGCCGGGGACTTCTCCGCCCGCCTGCAGTTCAGGACCTGGAACCCGGACGGGCTGCTGCTCTCCGCGTGGCTGAACCCGGAGCGCCGCGGCCTGGAGCTGCGGATCAACGGCAGCCGGCTGCAGCTGACCCTCCGCGGCGCCCGGCCGGCCAAGTCGGAGGCCGTCGCTGGTGAGTGGACGGGGAAAAAGATGCGGCGACTGGTTACGACTAAGCTTTTTAAAGACGTTTTAGTGATGTGTGTGTGTGTGTGTGTGTGTGTGTGTGTGTGATATTTGCTGCAGGACTCACACGGAATGTTTCTGTGAGTAAAACTTTGTTAGTTTACTGGAGCTCAGAGCCCCTTCAGACGAGCTGCCTTTGTCCCCCCGGCTGCTCGTCTGTGTGCGTCACTGGGACACGACGTCTCCTCCGTCCTCCTGCCTGGGACTCAATCTCATCGCTCCGTCTTGAGGGACTTGCTCCTCGAGGAGAGAGGAGGCACGCGACGGATTACATTTAAAACTAAAATACAAAACGTTCTTATCAACACCGATGTGCTCAAATACAGATGTGTTATTAACATCTGATGCAGATGTTCATTGCTTTAAAAGGGCCACACCGAGGCCTCAGCCCGTTGCCTCGACTCCTCGCCTCCTCTCACTCGCCTCCTCTCACTCGCCTCCTCTCACTCACCTCCTCTCACTCACCTCCTCTCGCTGGCCTCCTCTCACTCACCTCCTCTCACTCACCTCCTCTCACTCACCTCCTCTCACTCACCTCCTCTCACCTCCTCTCGCTCACCTCCTCTCGCTCGCCTCCTCTCACTCGCCTCCTCTCACTCACCTCCTCTCACTCACCTCCTCTCACTCACCTCCTCTCACTTCCTCTCACTCACCTCCTCTCACTCACCTCCTCTCACTCACCTCCTCTCGCTCACCTCCTCTCACTCACCTCCTCTCACTCACCTCCTCTCGCTGGCCTCCTCTCACTCACCTCCTCTCACTCGCCTCCTCTCACTCACCTCCTCTCACTCACCTCCTCTCACTTCCTCTCACTCACCTCCTCTCACTCACCTCCTCTCACTTCCTCTCACTCACCTCCTCTCGCTGGCCTCCTCTCACTCACCTCCTCTCACTCACCTCCTCTCGCTGGCCTCCTCTCACTCACCTCCTCTCACTCACTTCCTCTCACTCACCTCCTCTCACTCACCTCCTCTCACTTCCTCTCACTCACCTCCTCTCGCTGGCCTCCTCTCACTCACCTCCTCTCACTCACCTCCTCTCACCTCCTCTCACTCACCTCCTCTCACTCACCTCCTCTCGCTCACCTCCTCTCGCTCACCTCCTCTCACCTCCTCTCACTCACCTCCTCTCACCTCCTCTCGCTCACCTCCTCTCACCTCCTCTCACTCACCTCCTCTCGCTCACCTCCTCTCACTCGCCTCCTCTCACTCGCCTCCTCTCACTCACCTCCTCTCACTCACCTCCTCTCACCTCCTCTCACTCACCTCCTCTCACTCACCTCCTCTCGCTCACCTCCTCTCACTCACCTCCTCTCACTTCCTCTCACTCACCTCCTCTCACCTCCTCTCACTCACCTCCTCTCACTCACCTCCTCTCGCTCACCTCCTCTCTCTCACCTCCTCTCACTCGCCTCCTCTCACTCACCTCCTCTCACTCACCTCCTCTCACTTCCTCTCACTCACCTCCTCTCACTCACCTCCTCTCACTCACCTCCTCTCACCTCTCGCTGGCCTCCTCTCACTCACCTCCTCTCACTCGCCTCCTCTCACTCACCTCCTCTCACTTCCTCTCACTCACCTCCTCTCACTCACCTCCTCTCACTCACCTCCTCTCACTCACCTCCTCTCACTCGCCTCCTCTCACTCACCTCCTCTCACTCGCCTCCTCTCACTCACCTCCTCTCACTCCCTCCTCTCACTCACCTCCTCTCACTTCCTCTCACTCACCTCCTCTCACTCACCTCCTCTCACTCGCCTCCTCTCACTTCCTCTCACTCACTTCCTCTCACTCACCTCCTCTCACTCACCTCCTCTCACTCGCCTCCTCTCACTCACCTCCTCTCACTTCCTCTCACTCACCTCCTCTCACTCGCCTCCTCTCACTTCCTCTCACTCACCTCCTCTCACTCACCTCCTCTCACTTCCTCTCACTCACCTCCTCTCACTCACCTCCTCTCACTCGCCTCCTCTCACTTCCTCTCACTCACCTCCTCTCACTCACCTCCTCTCACTTCCTCTCACTCACCTCCTCTCACTCACCTCCTCTCCACTCCCTCCTCTCACTCACCTCCTCTCTCACTTCCTCTCACTCACCTCCTCTCACTCCCCTCCTCTCACTCACCTCCTCTCACTTCCTCTCACTCACCTCCTCTCACTCACACTCTCCTCACCTCCTCTCGCTGGCCTCCTCTCACTCACCTCCTCTCACTCACCTCCTCTCACTTCCTCTCACTCACCTCCTCTCACTCACCTCCTCTCACTCACCTCCTCTCACTTCCTCTCACTCACCTCCTCTCACTCACCTCCTCTCACTCACCTCCTCTCACTCACCTCCTCTCGCTGGCCTCCCCTCGCTGGCCTCCCCCCCCTCCCCTCCCCGGTGGCGGGAGTGAGGGGGGGAGAAACACGCGTGTGAGGAGAGGCGCAATGAGGACAGTATGTTTGCTTCAGCCAACTTTTAACACCTTTGTCCTGAAAAGAGTAAATAAAGTTGATTTTCTCGGAATTGCTCGAGTAGGAAAAAGTCGTTAGCAAACACAACGCGGATAACTGTGATTGTTTGGGGGAGCAGATCTCAGATGGTGGGCTGCAGGGAAATATAGACGGAGAAGACAAACTCAGCCCAGAGACAATATTCCCCTTATTTTATAATTCACCTCAAGCCGTATTTAATTACCGATCTGCACGGGGGAACAACAGCCTTTGAGCAGCGGCCCGCGGGGGAGTCGGACCCGCGCCCGCCTCTTATTTGCAATAACAACGTGTCAGGATTTCACTGCAAATTCATTTTGCACGGTGAAGAACGGGACATTGGTTCCACACACAGGAGCTGTAAGTCATTTGTGGTATTTATCTATTCTTCAATCCACTTATGGTGGCGAGGGCTCCTCGTGTGTTTCTTTGGAGGTCACTGCTGAGATTATCATCGAGCAGGAGCCCCGATGGCGTCGCGGTTACTCCTTTAGGCGGCTCGTCCCGCTGCTCAGCGCAGACGTCCTGTAACATTTTCAGCGCGCTGGGGGAGATAAGCTCCGGCATGCAGCCGGCAAATGTGATTAAAACGCTGATTTATCCAGAGTCAACGTGCTGCATTAACCACGGACACGGGGGGGCGGGGGTGACGTGCTTTCATTTCATTAGGGGTCCCGAAGTTTGGTCCCGCATGCTTCTTCTGTGCAGAATCTGTGCCGCACCGTCTTCCTCACCGGGCAAAATCTGCGTTTGTGAATCCGAAAACCGAAGGTATTGATTAGACGGTGAGTTCGTGGACATCGCGATAGGCCCATTCCCCCAAACAGCGCCTCGCAGCAAAGCCAAACGGCGTGCGGCAGAGGCGTGTCGATGCCACCGTTAAACCGAGCTGCAGGTGTCTGCCAATGCGTCCATTCCGTTGTTGCTGTGAGGAATCACGTCAACGCAGAAAAGCTTGAGGGCACCAGAGCGTTAATGTGGAAAACGCGAAATCGATCGGCATCCTCCTCCGCCTCGGCCCAGAAATCACGTGCGCCGACGGCGCGGCCTTCTTTTCATGCGTTTGTTTCCCGGCGGATCCCCGGATACGCACACCGGAGGCCCCCGCATGAAGCCGTCACGTGAAACTGTCTCCTCAGAGCTTCCGCCTCAGACGGAATGGGCAAATATTTTATATTTGGTCACTGGTGCGATTAGAAAGAACCTCCGATTTGTGTCCCAGATAGTTTCCCTGACACTCGGCGCTCGGCCAGCAGCAAAGAGATGAGTGAGAGTGAGATATAAACATGAATATGAATATATTGGCCGGGGGAAGGGAACTCCCGCCAGCAGCGCTGTGGAGGAAGAGAAGCCGACGACACTCGCAGGCCTCGCCGACAGAAGGTGGCGGCGACGGGCGTCGTTGGATGGCGAAATTCTCCCGTTTCTCCCGAGAGGCCCAGACCGGATCCGATTTCAGCCCAACCGAAATAACTCCCGGTGTGCACTCTGCGTGACCGCACCCGTCCCCTCCCAGCGGCTCGGTCGGGGTGCTAATTTAGCCCGTCGCTAACGCCTCGGCGATGGAGACGTGCCTCGGTAACTTTCCACTCACGTCCGTCGTGTGCGTTCTCCGAGCCGTCACTGTCAATTTGACCGAGTTCCAGATGAGTCGTCCATTACTCGTCTCTTTGGGTTTCAGTAGATTATTTCAAAGAGTCAATGGGTTTGAGCAGTTTCAAGTCACAGTGTTGAGATTTTGTGATGAAGGGTAACACGTACTTTTCATGGCCGTCAATAGATTAAAAAAAAACCTGATTAATCCCACATTTTGAAAATACATTAATCGCAATTAAAAGTTGTAGTTTTTTTTTTTTGACACAGTGGTGGTCTTCTGCAGGGTAGATGGAAGTAGCCTAGCAGCTAGCTTAGCATAGGGGTGCGTAAAGTGGTCCGCTTGCCCCTCGCCCCCCTTCCGTTGGTGGAGTGATTCGTCTGCTCGGCTCGCCGCTGTTTGTTCTACTTCCGATGCAAAAAGCTCTCTGCGCGTTGAGCCGCCGTCTCGCTCTCTCGGCAGCCAGCGGCGCTTTCGTTTCCGGGGTCAACTTTGTCTTATTGTTTTTGAGCATATTATTGCATAGATTAACACGTTCATTTTGACAGCCTTAGTATTTTTCCTATGTTGTTATGTCTAAGTGCCTGATGGGGACTAAAGGTTTTAAAATAAGTCCACTATTGCAGAGCTGCCAACTTTTCAAAAAACCTCGGAGTGAGATTTTTGTCGACCAAAATTTAGCTTCAGCTGAATATTCAACCAGAAAACTATAGCTGTGCCTCAATGACTGTCTGTGTACCACAATATAGCCTAATTAATAGACCCGTGTTTAAGATTTGACCCATTTAGGTTGATTGACATTTTGATTACAATGGTATTCAACTAATTCTTAACTGAAACCTCACCTATATTGTTAATAATTCTATTCTTAGGTGCACTTAATGATTCATGTTCAGCAAAAAATGACACATGTTTAGTTAGGGAAAAATATTTTTCATTATCAAACAAAAAAGTGCAGCAAATAAAGTGCTTAAAGTGCTTAAACAGTAGCCCTTCAAAGCAAAACAATGGATACACATAATATAAATGCACATAAATAAAATAGTAAAAGATGAGGTATTAAGAAGGAGATCAGAAGCTGGTTAGTAATAGTTTATTAAGGCTTAACAAACAATGCTGTGATGTTATGAGCGTGCAGAACACCAAGAGGTTAACAAGGTGCTCTCCTGCTGCTTGTTGTGACAGTTTACATTCACAACATTTAAAATCACACAAACACAACTAATCATTTATTTCACCATTTAAAGAGAGTGAGTACTTAATTGAACCACACGTCATTAACACACCTTAGCGGAAACCTTCTTCTGTCGATAACTCGTTTACAGATCAGCGCTCCTTAGCGCCATCTGTCGGCGGGGAGTTTGAAAAGGAGCGAACGCGCTTCGGCCCAAAATCTGAATTTAGTTTTTTTTGCGGTGAGGAATTGGTGGCGTGTGAAAACATGCGTGAGAGTTGGTAGCTCTGCTATTGAGGAAGAAACTGTCACTGTGCGTTCGCTATGTGCTGGTTTCCCCGTTGATGGCCTCCGATTGTTGTTAAGTCTTTGTGAAGTCTCTTCGGTCTCGTTGGTGAAACCTTCTCTCTTGTCTCCTCGCTCCTGTCAACCGTTAAGTCACATGACTCGACAAAAGAAAAGTTCACACAGACGATTAACAGGAGAAACGCTGACGGGAGTCTTTCCATTCGCGCGGCAACTCTCGTCTGACGGTGATAAAATATGCAGCACGAACCCTGTTGACGAGTGACAGGCGGGGGGTGTGGGGCGGGGGGGGGGGGCGCTCGCTGTCCTGGAGGAGTCTCTGGCGTCTGTGAAGCCGGAGAACCGAGCGGAGACGTGGAGACAGCTTCAACAAAATGAAGCGCGCATCTCCAATTAATCCCACACACGGGTGAACGTGAACCGCCAGGGTCTCCCGGGGCTGTTGTTGCCGTGACAGCACAGGCGCCGCCCCCACAACGACTCCCTGTCGCACGCCGACGGACCAGAATGCAGCGGGGTGGGGACATTGTTCCCGGGCGGGTAAACCGCGAGAGGCTCAATGTGAAATGTCGTTCTTCAGGTCAGCGGGTCGACGACGGCCTCTGGCACTCGGTGAGCGTCAGCGCCAGCAACCAGCAGATGACCCTGACCGTGGACGGCGAGCCGCCCGCCGCCATCCAACTGTGGGAGCAGCTGGAGGCCGAAGGCGACGTCACCTTGGGAGGTTTGTGGATATCGGGGAGTTGGGGAGAGCCCCCCCTGGAGAAAAGGGCTTAACGGTGTCACTCGCAGATATCGCCGCGATGGCGGTTATGCTTTGTATGACAAGTTTCCTTAAAACGGTATGTTCCAATATGCAAATGAGGCAGAATCTTATTTCAATGCTTTTCCAAAACAGGAAGGACAGTTTAGACGTTCTCGTTTCGTTTTTGGCACATTCCAGTTTTTAACAGATGGGATTTTAGGTCTTAAATCACGTAATGATGTAAGAGCTTCTGGAATGGAAATGTCTTCTTTCCCGAAGCCCGATAGCGGCGATGTTATCTCATTAAACCACGTGGCCTTTCCTTTCCAGGATGTCCCACCGAGGACTGTCAGCACCTGACTCCGGACTTCCAGGGGTGCGTGCGGCTCATAGTCATCAACGGCCACCCGATGGATCTCAATCGCGTTCAGCAGGGGCTGCTGGGAAACTATAACGAGCTTCAGTTCGACACTTGCAACATAAGAGACAGGTGAGGTGGTTTCCACGTCTCGTTTGCATCTTCCTTTCATGAGCGAGATCTTGCCGCAAACTCCCCACAGCCTGAAGGCGTCAAACCTCTGCGAGGCAGCAGACACTTATTAATGCCCACGTCGTTCATTTGAAGATGGCAGTGTGTTGCCCGCGCAGCTGACTGAAAGTCGCTGACATCTTGTCCGAGAGAGACAAACACACCGACAAGATCATCCAATTACACCGCAAGAGAAACGCTGCAACACCTCTCTCTGGAGGAGGACTTTGCTAACAAGCTGCTCCCCCGCTGTCCCGTGTGGCATCCCTCCCCGTCCCCATCCCTCATTACCCTGCACAGATGTGCTGCCCCGCGAATGGGATTGGCTCCGCGAATGTCTGCGTGAGACAAACGTGCAAACCGTCCATTGTCAAAGTACCTGCTTTCCAGCCCAGATTGTTTCACAGTCAGGAGATGCGAACGCAACAGGGCTGCCGGGGCGTTGAATCGGGCGGGCGGAAGGGATGCGCCGCAGGAAACGTGAATCTTCTCCGTCTGAAGGAACGATCACACAGAAAAAAACAGAACGTAGCTTCAATGCAGCATCGACCACTCGCCGGGCAACATAACAGGGGCTCCTTTGCAGGTTGCCACGTGGTGGCTCTGGGGAAGAGGGGGGGTGATTTAATTCATTGTTATTAATGTCATTGTTTCTACCACATCTACTGGCGTTTGAAACAGGAAGTCACCTCTTGCTCCATTTTAATTAGCTGCCTCGGTGTAGTGTGACATTGACGAGCGGCGGAAGGTTCGCATGTTGGTGCGATCGGCCCCTTAAGCGTGATTTTCCCCTCGGAAAAAAAAAAAAAAGGACGACTTTGAAAGTCTTCCGGCAATTTAAATGGGCTCTTGGTGAACTAAAACGGTCACGACGGCAGGCTCGTAACTTGCTTCCTCGGCGAGGCACCGGGGCTCTACTCTCTATACCCAAGCTTTTAATTTAGTTTCTGCTCATCTTGGATCTACCTGAGCGAATTTGAGGGGTTGCATGCGCTGCAGTCGTGCCGTACCTTTTGGTAAACCATGCTGAGCGTTTTAGAAAATGCACCAGGAAACGGCACTTGGCCTCTGAGGGGCGGAAGATGCCCCCAAACAAGCTGACACACAGCGCCGAAGTTCTACCTGATTTTCTTGTCGATGATGTGAAATCAAACACTTTTTTGGGGGCCATTTCCGAGGAGTGCAACAAGTAACCGTAATATGCAAATATAATTGTATTTATAGCAATTATATGGAAATGATCACACAGCGATGAAGCAGAAAAAGCTGATTATGATTGTTGTTTGGATGAATCGGAGACGGTCGATTTGGTTCACGAGCGGAAGCTGGAAATAGGTCGAAGAGGAACGAGTGAAAAAAAACACGGCGAGGAGAAAAATTCAGGCATAGAAAGTTTGTGACGCATCCTAAAAATGAAACAAGCCATGCATTATGCAGCAGATGTTTATACAGCAGCAACAAAGACGCTGCGGAGCTAAAATGAAATTGGTGTTTGGGCGAACACTCTTCTTTTCGCTCACTGTTAATCACACCGACGTTTTCGCTCCCCGCGATCTCTGCGTCCCATCCAACGATGAAAAATGGACTTTCACCGCCGTTAACCTCCTTTTCCTCTCGTGCGTGATCAAACATTGTGCCTGGGCTTGCTTAGGGTCAGCGCGCCGGCTGCACCGGCTCCCCCGACCTGTGAGGCCACGGAACGCGACAGAAAATGGCGCGATGGTAATTAAACCGGCGGCTGCCACCTCGCCCGCGCCGCGGCCCGGCCCGCTCCGCTGCCGTTAATAGGTGGGAGATGAAAGCGTATGAAATTATAGATGCACGCTCCAAAGGCTGGCAATTATGTGAAACTGAAGGAGGCTTGAGGAAGGGACTATTAATCAGAAGAGTGCGGTTTGAAATTTCTGTGAGGCGCTCATTGTGGTGAAATCCCATTAACAGGCATCCTAGTCTGAAGGTGACAGTGAGGCTTTTATTTTTAGCGGACCGCCGCGATACGTCAGCTCTTTCCCATTCACACAAGGGCACAGCGAGAGACTCCACCGCTTCACGGCCCTCTGGGATTTTTAATGAAACATGAATAAACAGCAAATGAGTCTTTTGGGTGAGTTCCAAAGCTCATCGCAATAGACGGGAATAAAGAGAGCGCGGAGGAGAGGTCTTCCTTAACTGATAAATAAAAGAGCCGCTCTGCAAACAGCAACAAAGGAAGGAGCGTTATTGGCGTTCCTGAGGGGTTTGTGGGGTCTTTGGTTTCAGCCGTTTCAGCTATATTTGCATATGAGCGTATGAAAATGCTGGAAAATGGGCAAACGTTGAAGTTAAGAATGTATCCGTATTAAACTGGAGCTCAATGACTTGATTAGTCTACGGACAGTGAATTTAATCAGGGACTTTGGATCATAAATTCTCTGGTTTCAGCTTTTTGAATGAGGTACTTTGCCGGAGTTTTATATTGCAATTAATGAAATGTTAAACTGTTGGTTGGTGGATGTAACCAAGTGCTTCCCAGGAAGATGCCTCAGTTAATGCAACAAAAGCATAAAATCAAAAAAAAAAAGAATAATTCATTGTGTCCTCCAAAGCTGCGCTGCTAGTGACGAACGAGTTCCTCTCCCGACTGAACCAGAAGCTTTTACTTATTCAAACTATTCAACTGATTATTCTCTCTAGATCAGGGGTCTCAAACTCGCGGCCCGCGGGCCATTTGCGGCCCTCGGGACGATATTTTGTGGCCCCCGCCTTCATATGAAAGTGTAATGTTAGTGCGGCCCGCGAGTTCCATATTGTAGCAACCTCGCTGTTAGCAGCCACTTACAACCTCCACCCCAGCGCCGACCGCTTCGTTCGCCGGTCGGACCGTCAGTGTCATCCCCCCCGTCGGCCATAATGGTCTGGCCCGCGTTCGGTCGAGGTGGGCTGCATCTGGCCCGTACCTGACTTGAGTTTGAGACCCCTGCTCTAGATGCTGAACCCTGTAAACCCTGCAGGATCCGCTCGCTCGGCGTCTCCGCACTCGCCGGCCATCTGCATTAGCATTAGCATTAGCCTCTCCAGCGGAAGGGGTGTCTGAAAACCAGACACGGTTCTTCCAGGCACGAACGCAGGAAATAGATTCAGGTGTTTTCCTCCTTTGGGGGCGTGTCCAGGTCTTCTTAATAGCTTAGCTTAAACACACAATACTTATAATAATTGAAATCTGCATTTATTTTAATGTTTCTACACGGGGGATAGTGACCTTGCTATTTTTTACTGTTTATTTCCCAAATGTTCCCTGTCAAACGGATCATCGGGCCTGAATTTGTCCCCTCAGGTGCCTCCCCAGCCTGTGTGAGCACGGCGGCCGCTGCTCTCAGACCTGGAGCTCGTTCTCCTGCGACTGCTCGGGGACGGGATACTCCGGAGCCACCTGCCACAACTGTGAGCACTCCTCTGCACCCCCCCCCCTCCCCGTGCACCCCGGGGCCACCGAGCCGTGTCGTTCATCGCGCACATCTTCGCCTCTTCTGCCAATTACTTTCTTTGATTTGTGCCGCAGAAACCGGGACTGTACAAACATCGCTGTTACTCCTTCTCTCGCAGACTATTATTACCGTTATTTGGCTTCCCTCAAAATAGCTCAGCTGACTTCAGATTGAGTCTACGTGCAGGAATGTCTCCTTGCGGGTGTCACAGTTTTTGACACTCCAGCAGCATCCTCTTGATATCGGCGGCGCAGACGTCTGTTGGCAGCTACGTGTGAACTGCTTCTGGCCCAGAATGCTGATTTCCTCTTCGTATGCAGGCAAACCCAGTTGTCTTCACACGTCGGAGGGAACACGGCGGATCAAAGCGTCGGCTGGATTTCAAATAGCTTTTCAACTCAACAGTAAAAAAAAATAAAAAAAAATTATATTAAAAAATCCCCCCCAAAAAACCCATGCAGTCATCACTTGTGACTGGAGTATCTGGGCGTCCGCAGTAGGAACACTGCTTTGCATGTGCAGCGGGGAAGCGTGTGTTGTTTCGTAAAGCCAAACACCACCACGACAGCAGAGCGGGGAGGGGGATTTAAAGGTGTCCCTTTCAGCTCGTCCTAAGCTCCAACCTGTGGGGGGGCAGTTCGGCTGTCAGCGCCTGCACTGCCGAGAAGGAATAATGCGTCAACAGACGCAGGAGTGCCGACGCCGTCACATGAAAACACGTTAGAAACAATACCGGCGTCACTCTCTGGGAATATACGGTGAGAATCCGTAATACTCGAGGTGTGGGCTTTGATTTGAACCCCCGGTAATGTGCCGCCGCCACAGCTGTGAACCGCATTGTGTGCTTCTTCCAGTTTGCTGACTGATTCCAAATAGGCAGTGAGGGAAATTGCATTTGGGTTCAAACCTCCTTTCGGACGCCTCAACATTTTACAGACCGTGAATAAGAAACTCCAAACGAAGTGAAGTGAATGGACCCTGATCAGGCCCTCCAGTAGTCGTTTACCTAAATCCCCCGCAAAGCAACAGTTTGTAAAGAAAGATGTATTTTGCGCGGCCGTCGGGCTGCGGCGATGCTTTGAGGAATAACTGCACCCGTTCTGCTCTTTCAAGCCATCTACGAGTCTTCGTGTGAGGCGTACAGGCTGATTGGCAGCTCCTCGGGCTTCTACTCCATTGATCCGGATGGGAGCGGCCCCCTGGGGCCCACGCAGGTATACTGCAACATGACAGGTAAGATCGTTGTAATTCACTCCCTGTCACCTTTGCCCTTTTGAGTTCCTCTGAGGACTGGCTGGAAGCTGCAGTGCAAAGAGTCCACTCACTTAGAGATCGCCCCCCCGCGATCGATCCGCGCCGCCGCGGCAATGTGACAGGTTACGATCCAGCCAGAAATCATTACGGCCACTCAGGCGGCGAGTCCGCAGCGCGTCTGTGGGGAGGCCATCGCGTTTGTAAATGTCCGTGTGGTTAAATTCAGTTGGAACAAACCCCGGGCCGGACTGGTGTTTCAGCAGAAGGCGTATTGGTCGAGGCCCCGGTGCGGGGAGGGGGATCGCCGATCAGAGTCCCACACACGATCCAGAAAGACCCAAACACGCAACCAAAGAGACACAAAAGATGCTACGAAAGAGGTGCGAGAAACAAAATGATGACAAAATGGCCGCTAGATAAAAAAAAAAATACAAAGGGCTGCGACGCACAGGAGCAAAAAGGAGAAAAAACATCCACAGTGGCACAAACATCTTCACAGATCAAAACAACTTCAAATAGATACAAAACAGCCGCAAATAGAGACACAACTACCTGGAAAGTCTGCGAACACAACTGGAAGCGAGCCTCGTGTGTCGGTGCCCCGCGGCTCATCGCCTCATACCCGCGTTTGGATCAAAGTGTACTCTGATGTCATTTGTTTGTTTGTTTACATTCCTCCTGATGCAAACTTTATGAAAAAGGAACTAGAATGTTTTGCTTTTAATATTCAAACCGCATTTTGTTGTGCGATCACGTGTTGTAAAAAGCAAACGAACAACAAGTCTTTTTCTTTCTTTCCTCGAGATATGTGTGGCTATGTATGGATTTTGGTAACCACGGTAACACGTATGGGGATTTTCATTAGGTCCATTAAATTGTAAATGAGGAAATTTGTACGAGACGCCTATTTTCCGTTGCCGCTCTGTCATTATTCATGAAATGCAGTCTAATACTGCCGCCGCTTATATTCATTATATATTCCTGCATGAGTGCTTTGAGGCACTGGAGAACATCACATCCGATGGCTTTAAATGCTGCATGAACTGCTGTCAGTCATCAGTTTATCTGGTCTTTAACCAAAAGAGAAAACAAATTCTAATGCGATGATGATTTGTGCTTTTCAGGTTTCACGGAAGTCATCCAAGTGTCACCATTAAAACGCTAGTCCAAACTAGTGGTCTCTAGAGGCTGCAATCTTCATTAAAGCATTGGGTCATTAAAGTCAAAAGTGTTATTCCCTTTGGGAGCACTAAGCTGCTCAGTAGATTTCATGGCGGTCTGCCATTAAATTGTGATTTGTTTTTTGTGCACGGCTGACATCTTTGACTGAGGGCGGTGCTGCAGAAAGTGTCCAACATGGAAACATATATTTCCCAACTGATTTAGATTCTCTGCCTGTACATCTTTTTTATTTGACCTGATTATGATGATGAAACATTACAACGTTTACTGCAGACAACCAAAGATGTCGCCATCACATAACGCTGAACTATTGTGACTAAACTTGGTAGAATGTGCCAGTTTTGGGATGTAAACCCGAACTTGTGGCGTTGTTTCACTATCGCCATGAAAATCCCAAATCCTCGTCTTGTTATCGTTGTCTTTTCACCACCAGCTAACAATCTGGCAAACTACAAAATCAGCAAAAGAAGCTGATATGTCTGCTCGTCGCTGATATGGGTACACCAGAGGCCTAGCTCAACTTAACGCGCTAGCTCATATTAGCGTGCTAGCTCAACTTAGCGCACTTGCTCAACTTAGCGTGCTTGCTCAACTTACCATTCTAGCTCAACCCAGCGTGCTTGCTCAACTTAGCATGCTTGCTCAAACCAGCGTGCTAGCTCAACTTAGCGCATTAGCTCAACCCAGCGTGCTAGCTCAGCTTAGCGTGCTAGCTCAATTTAGCGTTCTAGCTCAACTTAGCATGCTAGCTCAAACCAGCGTGCTAGCTCAACTTAGCGTGCTAGCTCAATTTAGCATGCTAGCTCAACCCAGCGTGCTAGCTCAACTTAGCGTTCTACCTCAACCCAGCGTGCTTGCTCAACCCAGCGTGCTAGCTCAACTTAGCGCATTAGCTCAATTTAGCGTGCTATCTCAACTTAGCATGCTAGCTCAATTTAGCATGCTAGCTCAACCCAGCGTGCTAGCTCAACTTAGCGCATTAGCTCAACCCAGCGTGCTATCTCAACTTAGCGCATTAGCTCAACCCAGCGTGCTAGCTCAACACAAGGCTGGATCCACATGAGATAAAACATATTCAGCAGAAAGCTGATGCCAGGAGTGTTTTTATATACATTAGAATCTGCCTTGGGGGGGCGGGGGTGAGTGCAGGGGACAGTAAAAAAAACGTTTCCAAACACGCACAGATATCAATGCTAAATGTCATGGTAATCAGTTTGCAGTCCCATTTGACCTTTAATTAATTCCGGTAATTACTGTGCCATAATTTGGCGCGCCTGTCGGATTTATGTCTCATGGTCTGAATTCCGGAAGCCTGCAGCTTCCGCCGTGTCGCCCCATCAGACCCACTGGATGGCGAGGACACCGCGTGCTCCTTGTCACCTGAGCGTCTCACCTGAGACGCGGCGTTTGACGGACGCGCCCCGATCCTCGGCTCCCGTGACACGCAGGACAAAAACACGTCGAGTTGTGACGGCGCGGGGACGGCGTTCATCGCCGGGCTGTCACCGCTTCCTCGCCCACCCCCCCCCCTCAAGGTCATCGTACCGAGGAGCGCCACATCCCCCGCCGTCTTGCTTCTGGCATCTTTTGTGTGTGTTCCTCCTCACCAAGCGGAATCGTTCAGCGGCAGAAATGCCTCCACTTGACCTCAATTAAGGAATCCATAAGAAATGTAAATAGCTCTAAACCCGACAACCTGATGTGAATAATCACAAAGTGGGAAGGGATTTTCTCGGAGGCAGAGTAAACACAGAATCAAGATAATGAAAACCGAGCGGCGACGGCGACGGGATGGATTCCTCGTCTAGTTTTATTGTACAAACTCTCATTAGCATTGGCGACCGAGGGGTTTCAAAAGCTCTGGGCCGTGGTCCTCATGCGTCTGACTCGTTCCCCCCTCCAGAGGAGAAGGTGTGGACGGTGCTGGCGCACAACGGCACGGCTGCGGTGGCGGTGCAGGGCTCCTCGCTCCGGCGGCCCCACGTCACCAGGTTCAACTACGGCGCCTCGGCCGAGCAGCTGCGGGCGGTGGTGACGGGTTCGGAGCATTGCCAACAGGAAGTGGTTTACAACTGCAAGAAGTCCCGCCTCTTTAACACAAAAGGTCAGTGTTATTTTTCCTCTTGCCGGCGGCGAGCAGCTCGGCTCACAGCAATTGTTTTATGCCGATAAACTTTAGGGATGTGTGATCCCGTCAGGTCTCCTCTGATTGGCCGGGGTTATTAGGGATTTTACCAGTATTATTTTATTCTCCTCCTTCTGCTTCTACAGACACATTCAGCTCTGCACATGTAGAAGGTTTAGTGGGTGTTTTAGTCTGAAAAAAGGAAATAAATGAAAAAAAATCAAGTGCCTGCGTTCGGTGGAAGCGTCTGGTGAGACATGAAATGCAATCCAGGAAGTCTACATGCAGTTTGAGTAACAGATCGATGCGCCTGAAGGCTTATCGGACGCCGCGGCGCTGTGAGGCCCGATTCTGTCCTGCGGGAGGAATTTGTTTTCAGCGGATTGTGTCCTACGGCTGTGAGCGAATATGAAACACTACGATTGGACGTATTTGTTCAAAGCAGGGTTCTATTCCACATCGAGTCATGAGTCATTATGCGCTGAGAGCCGCGCGGAGACTAAACGTGTGTTTTCTTATGGAAACAAACAAACGTCTCTCGGGACCTCGCGCCTGCTGACATGCAGTCGGTCCCTGGAGGACTTTGGTACTTGTAGAACCCATTATAAAATAATACGTGTAGCCCGGGGCGGCGACGCGCTGTCAGGTCCCCCCCTCCATGTTTCCCCCGTCGTACCAGCTCGCCGACTTTTGGACATGATGCGCGAAAATAGACATTCAAGTGGTTTCAACCTACGCAATTTTTCCGAAGGAGTGAACACATTTTCGGGGCAGTTTCCACAACCTCATGGCAAATATTTGACGGCGGCTGCAGCCGGGTGCGGCTGCGTTGCATCTCTTCTGCACCGCCCCCCCCCGGTCGAGCGCGACCCCAGAGAGACGCGTCGCCCTGTACTCTGCGCCATCAGGGGGCCGTAGTGAATTTTAAGCGTGCTTTGTCCCAACGCGCCGCCTTGGGCTCGGCTCTCCTTACGTTTTCACAAACATCCCCGAGAGGTGGTCTCCAACCTCGCTCTCTCTGTGTTCATTCACGTTGAACTGCTTCGACGCCTGCGCCCCCCCCCCAACATCCAAACATTTGCTCTTAAATCATGAAACATTCATGGAGTCCCAGATTCCCCCGCTCCCCGGGTGCCAAGCGTGCCCAAACAAACAAGTCCATTATCGCCACCAGACGTCAAGACGGCGGGACGGGGAGCGGACCGCCTCACAGCCGCCACCCGACGCTCAGGACAATCATCTTTCCACAGTCGCCTTTTGTTGTCTGAGCACCGAAGGTCAAATAGCGCTTATGGTTCCTCGCTCTGCCGACACGAACACAAACGGTACCGTTACAGGGAGAAAAACAGCAGATGTCTGATTTTCCGTTCGCACGGGTCTTAGTTGTTGTCTTCTCCGCCAGCTGCCTCCTCGCTCTTTGTTCTCGGCCCCCCGGCTTTGTTTTGCGGGTGAAATGTTCATTGAGACGCGACGCCGTCAGGCTGATACCGACTCAGGGAGTCGGCTTCACGGCCTTCAGACCACATATTCATTACACACCAGACCATTTTATTCGTTTTGAAGTCGGGACCAATTTTTCAAACCTGTCGATGCCGATTTATTTTTATTTTTTTTTGAAGATAAACAACGAGTCAGTGAGTTTACATCAGTGTTTTTACAGTTAGAATATCAATTAAAATCCAGCGTGCCTCAAAGATAAAACAAACAACCCGTCTCCTCCGCGCCGCGATGCGTTCAGCTCCTCAATTAAACCCCGGTGTCGCTGCTCGCGATCGGCTGACACTATCGCACCGATGGAATCATCCCTTCAGGCGGCCGTTTTCAAAATGTCGATGGCCATGATTTTGAGCACGGGAGGGCGCGAGGGGGGGCAATATCTTTCCAATTTGAGGGAGCGAGTGTCACTCGCTGCTCGTGCAGGAAGTATCGCTTGTTCCGGTTTCTCACTGGTTTCAGATCATTTATCGTTTTTCAACCTTTTGAAATGCAAATGTTGGCTCGGAGGCCCGCGATCTCCTAGCCCACACGATTTCCCGCCTCGCTCTGTTTTCACCATCGCACATCGTATCAGTCGGCCGTCAGACCCTGTCGGCAGCGTTATCTCCACGCGGCGGCTGAATTAACGCAGATGGGCTCTTAGCAGCATCAGTGGAGTGCGACGTGTGTGTCCATACGTATAAACTCTCAGGGCGAACGCATGCTGGCATGCGACACCTGATTAGGTGTGGTGACGTGTGGCTTAATGGGCTTTTCCTCGCTCATCTCCAATGACAGATGATGGAAGACGGACCACTAACCTCTTCATGGAGGCATCGAACGATGCTTTTAATGTTTGGCTTCGCCCCGCTGACGCGCAGACAACGTGTCATGAAACGCAAGCCAATTTAGTTTAATGACCAAATACATTTGTTTATTTAACAATCGAGCAGATGCAACAGATGCAAAGGATGCTGAGCGGCCTGTTGATAAAATGCTGCATGTAGGTTTAGAAGTTATTGTACTGCGCATATCTCAATCTCTGGATTGAATCTTGTTTTATTTCTGTATTTCACTGTGGTTACGGGTGCGCGTGCAGCGCAGGGAGCAGGACTCTAATGCGTGAAGGTCGAGGCAGACAGGCTCAGTCCGGTGATTTAGTGAGAATAGCTTGAAGGGGACATGCAACAAAGACTCCACGCGGCGACGATGATGAACCGACGAGTGACGGATGACTGGTAAGAGCCGGGTGAGCTGGGAAAAGGAGCAGGAGGTCATGTGGCTGCAGGGCCAATGAGGGACGGCTGGGGGGGACCATGCAAAAGGATCGGTCGTGGGAATGATTCGGTATCGAGATGCACGATTATGTCGTTGAACTGAGGTCGAACCCAAAAAAAAGAAGCCTAACCCTTTGATTAAATGGGAAAATACGTCGTCAAGTGTTTTCATTCGCACCGTCGTGGATGGCGCTTCCTTCATATAGTCATACATTCTTCTCCATTTCTTCAGCCCTGTAGCTTTCTGCCTGGTGTTAACAGGTAGGCGTATAATACGGTTTATGAAAGAGGACATCTGCTGAAAGAGTCCGAGGGCATTTGATGGACAGGTCGTCAACGGCAACAGTCTCCGAGGAGGCTGTGGCTGAAGATGAGGGATAAAGGTTGACAGTAATGCCGTTCCATGCTTATCTTTACATTCTTCATTGGTGTTTGATGTCAATTCTTTACCCCCACCTCCCCTATTGCCCCCCCTGAGTGTGCTCCTTCTTTTGCATTTTGAGAGAAAGCCATCGAAGCGAAACAGCTCAGTCCCCCGAAGAGAAGCCGTGACCGTGACCTACTTGGGCCACTGACCGTCCGTTCTCTTCCTCCGCAGACGGCAGTCCGCTGACTTGGTGGCTGGACCGGGACGGAGAGAAGCGGAGCTACTGGGTGGGCCTCCTGCCTGGGGTCCAGCAGTGCTCCTGCAGTCTGAAGGAGAACTGCGTGCACAGGAACTACTTCTGCAACTGTGACGCCGACGGCGACGCATGGTACACGCGGCCTCCGCCAAGGGAGGGTTTGTTGATTCAACGCTAAGACAAAGCAGCCACGTGTACCCACACACGAGGATCCCAATATTAATGATCAAACATGAGGGAGGAGGAGGAGGAGGATCAAGACCACCAGAAAAAACCAATTATCGGTGATATCTCATAATCAATCTGGTTTATTCATGAACTACTGCACCTCCCTCTGCAGAAAGACTAATCATGATTAATTAATCAAGTCCTCCATTAAGCATTCCGAAAGTCAATTCACAGAGAATATTTCTCAATCACGGGAACGGAGCACAAAGAATGTGTCCTCTGCTCGTTGCTCTCGGTTCCTTCACAGAGATTCACTCCCAGATTCTTCAACAAGTGAACCTCCTCAGTGATTAATTGCTGCTCACACAATCACGGTCAATCTAATAAGACTTTTCTGAGGCTGCGTTCTGGTTCTGGCCGCATCCGATGCTCTGAAAGTCTTTGTTTTTCCGTCCGTTAATCCACTGAAAAGCCTCTCGCGGTTCCGCTCACTTTGCATATTTCCACAGGCAGTTGTCTGCATGGTGATAGATTTCTCCCCGTTTTAATGTGTTTACTCCGCGTTCTGCGCTAATGCAAAAAGAATGGATGTCTTTATCTGGACCTCCCAGGAAGGCGTCCGCCCCGAGGGGGCCCCCGTGTTGCTGCTTGTTTATTTGTGTTGTTGTTGTTGTTGTGTGTGTGTGCCGCAGGGCCAATGACACGGGGGTCCTCTCCTACAAAGACCACCTGCCAGTGAGCCAGATAGTGATCGGAGACACCAACCGGACGGGCTCGCAGGCCGTCCACCGCGTCGGCCCGCTGCGTTGCTATGGAGACAGTAGGTGATCACCTCGGCGCGGGAGGCGCTGTGCCGGGTTTGGTTGCAGATGGGCGTCGGGGGGCGGGTCAGGGGCGGGTCAGGGGCGGGTCAGATCACGACCAGGCGGCCCGATGCCTCTGATCGACAGTTCGAGCCAACCTGTCGTGTTGAGAGTCGGACGGCTGGCAGCAAACCTGCTGAAATCGGGTTCTCAAACTCCTGCCAAGCAGAGGTGCCAAAATGTGGGGCAAGAAGGGGGGGGGGGGGGGCAGAGCTGGACAGCAGCGCTGGAACATGAAAGATGCACAGCGAGCTGTGGACAAAGAGACGGGATTCGTTGGGAGCTCATCTGCAGTCAAATGACGTCCAGACCCCCCGTGGTGCTGTTTTAAATCCAAGTTTCCAAAAGAAATCAACACTGTTCTTATTTCACACACAATTACTACACATGATGGGACATTCTATTCAGCAGATAATTGCTTGTCGATTCAATCAATCAATGACCATTTTGGCTTCACCTTTGGGATTTATCACTGTTGTTATGTTGTGTAACAAAAAAACTTTATTTAAAATCAATTAATAACGTAACAAATAATCGTAATGTTCTTTTCAGTAGTCAGGATGGTCATTTTGGTGATAATTGTTCAGCTCTGTGTCAAACTTGTATTCATATAAAAGTTGTTCGACGCGTCATTAATGCTCTGAATATCTAGCAGACGAGCTTTAATAGAGATATTTTGGGACGCAGTCATTTTTCTCCCCCTGGTACCAAAACACTCTCCTCACAAAAACAGACAGAAGAGCTCATTAAAAAGCTGACACTGATGCAAGACGTCGCTTTTGGGTTCAAACAATCGAGCCGTGATCTATTCCGACGTCTTCCTCCAGGCGAGAATCTTCCTCCTTCCACTTTACCCTCATCTTCCCTTTGCTCTCAGAGTCCCTGTGGAACACCGTGTCTTTCTACCAGGAGGCGTCCTACCTGTACTTCCCCACCCTGCAGGCCGAGCTGGCCTCCGATATCTCCTTCTACTTCAAGACCAGCGCTCCTTCGGGAGTGTTTCTGGAGAACCAGGGCCTCAAGGACTTCATCAGAGTGGAGCTCGCCGGTGAGTCGATGTTCAGTGAAGAGGACGGATTTCCGTACGTAAGACCGGCCGCCGAAGTCTCAGGGATATTTATTTTTATTTTCGCTGGCTGTGCTGTACTCGACAGTTCCATTTCCCCCGTGAAGCAGGCTGTCAGGTGCGCGTGATGTAGTCCTAATGACGCAGCCGACAGCTCCGTCAGGCTGTCGCCGAGGCGTTAAAAGCCTCCACCCCGCTGCCCACGCCGCCAAAGCCGCAATGCTTAACGAACACGCCGGATTCACTGAGGAGATAAATGGCATCAAATCAGATATATTCATGCAAAAGATTGACTTGTTTACACGAGTGCCGATAACGTCGCTGTGAGGTTTTTATGATTACATTAAACCATCCGGGGACGTGATCTCGTACGTCCACAGCGGTGGGGAAGTCGATTTATCACGAGGCTGAAGAACATTAGAAATAGTTGATTGCAGTGTGTTCTGTTGTGTGAAAGGCGGGAGTTCTCTGGGTATTAGGGGCCACTATGCATTGCTGCAGCGTCGCAGACGTCGTGAAATATTGACGAGCTGTCAGCCGAGACGCCTCATAAATCTATTCAGGTCATCCAGTTTTCCCAGTAGCATTGTATCGCGTTGCATCAGAGAGGAGAGGAGACGGAGGAGCGGCGAGCACCTAATACCACATTCAGCCTGACCTGCGTGTGTGTGTGTGTGTGTGTGTGTGTGTGTCTGTCCAGCTCCCTCGGTGGTGACGTTCTCCTTTGACGTGGGAAACGGTCCAGCGGTCCTGACCGTGAACTCCCACCTGCCCCTGAATGACAGGCAGTGGCACTACGTGAGGGCAGAGCGCAACGTGAAGGAGGCCTCCCTGCAGGTGGACCAGCTCCCCCTCCGCTTCCTGCAGGCTCCGGCTGACGGACACCTCCGCCTGCGGCTCAGCAGCCAGCTGTTTGTGGGTAGGCTCGCTGTCAGACTCAATGCAACCCCCCCCGCCAGGGACCGGCTTATTTAAACGTGCATTAATTGCAGCAGGTTGCAAACACACCTCATAAAAAGTAAGTCCGATATTCCCGGTCCTTTGAGCTCCTGGGGGAAATCTCAGGCTCTTAAGCTGCTAATTCTGCTGCTGGTCAGCGTGAGCCGAAACGCGATTCAAATGCCAAAAGCAAAAGAGGCGCTCTGGTTCTCTGCGCCTCGCGTTCTCCCGCTTCCTAGATTAGAAAGTTTATGAAAGGAGAAGTTCTGATACCTCAAAAAGTGAGTTATTGGTCCATAACTCCTCCTCTCCAGGCATTGAGCGGATCCCGTAGCTCGACTAGCCTAAAAAAAGGGACCCAAAACCCAAATCTATTCCAGAGTGCAGCTCATGTTTGCTTTTAAGTGAACCTTGAAATGAATTGGAGCAAAGACGGGGCTCTTGTCTCTCTGAGAAGTCCCGGTACAGCGCCACGTCTCCACAGCTGAAATGGAGAGAAGAATTACGGCTAACGAAACAGTAACGCTGCAGCGTTTCATTGTTTTTTCATTACTGCTCCGGTTCAGGAGCTCGGCTGCAGCCTTTCTGCTCTCACATTCATCCACCGGCCTCTGACATTTGAATGTGTCTCCTTAAATAACGCCCCCGGCCTCTGGAGGGGACAGACCCCGTTTAAAGAAGTCTGTTCTCCATTCTACTGAAGGCCTTAATGGGTCATTTACCTTCAGGAATAATTCAGCAAGGGACGGAAATGACAGTTTGGGAAAGTAGATACGAGAACGTAGTAGTAGAACGTCACTGACATTTGATGGAAATCAACAAAAGATCATTATATAAACAAGATGAACGTGCAATATATGCAGTGAATTATGTGGCCCTGTGTCCTGTTCCAGGACCCTTTGTCTCCGAGTCCTTTCTTCCTCTGTGTAACATCGCTGACCACATGTACCATTTGAAAGGTCTTGTTAATCCGTCACATTAGGGGCATATTGAGCTGGAGAACGCAGGAACGCGAGCCGCTAGCATCAATAGCACTCTGCAGCCCACACTGCAACGAGTTGGCTCTTTCCGAAAGTGACAAATGACCTTTGTTTGTCCCGCTCCATCAGCATGGAGAGGTCGGGTGGTGTGAGCTGGTAGGAGAAGTCTCTGACGTACGAGGAAAGAACAAGCAACAACTGGTGGTGACAGAAAAGGCCTCTCCTGCTCCAGAACATACGGAATCCCTGCTGTTTTTCCCCCATCAACATATTCCACGAGACATATGCCAGACAAACTCAATGGCTTGATTGAAGAATCTTTTATCAGCCTCGTGGGATCATGGAAGTAAATTAGACCCACCTGTTTGTATGTTTGGTGGGATGAATTAGAGGCATAATAACAATGTGATACGTTTACATAAAAAAGCCATCAGCCTGTAACCTCTGTGAGGCTTTAATTATCAGCTGTCATGAACATTTGTTTCTTTCAGCAGCCCCTCACAGTGACGTTTATATTTAGTCTTAATTTGATTTTGCACGCTCCGGCGCCCACGGAGCTGCTCTACACGCGTTAAGTAAATGTTTGTGTTGCATCCTCATCAGCGTTTGAGGGAATAAAACCATCAAAGATGCATCTGAGCACAGCTGTTCTCCCCGCAGGAGGAACGGCGTCCCAGCAGAGGGGCTTCCTGGGCTGCATCAGAACGCTGACCGTCAACGGGGCCGGCTTCGACCTGGAGGAGAGGGCCAAGATGGCGCCGGGCGTGACCTCCGGCTGCCCCGGCTACTGCAGCGGCTCCACCAGCCTCTGCCACAACCGAGGGAGGTGCATCGAGAAGAGCAACGGCTACGTGTGCGACTGCTCCCAGTCGGCCTACGGGGGGACCACCTGTAACCAAGGTGAGTCCCCGTCGACCGCCGCCGCGGCTTCACGCGCAACGCCATTAAGTTAATCACAACAAGAACACAATCGATCACTGCCAAGGTTATTCCATTACGCCGCGTCGATAAAAAATGCAAGTGATGCGAGGGGCAATTAATACTTGTCCTGGCTGCAGACTCCAAGAACATTTAAAATGCATTAGACCAAATTGTCTCTGATGAGAAGAGACGCCGACACGGCCGAGCCGCGGCGGAGCCGGCTGAGCAAACAGATCGTATATGTGGAGGAATGCGGCGTTGAGGAAGCAGAGCGAATGTGTCGGACCACACGGCACTGCTTGCACTGTTTGCACTGTTTACACTGCTTGCACTGTTTTCACTATTTGCACTGCTTTCACTGTTTGCACTGCTTGCACTGTTTCCACTGCTTGCACTGCTTGCACTGTTTGCACTGTTTGCACTGCTTGCACTGTTTTCACTGTTTGCACTGCTTTCACTGTTTGCACTGCTTGCACTGCTTGCACTGCTTGCACTGTTTTCACTGTTTGCACTGCTCGCACTGTTTTCACTGTTTGCACTGCTGGCACTGTTTGCACTGTTTGCACTGCTTGCACTGCTTGCACTGTTTGCACTGCTTGCACTGCTCGCACTGTTTTCACTGTTTGCACTGCTTGCACTGTTTGCACTGTTTGTACAGCTTGCACTACTTTCACTGCTTGCACTGTTTGCACTGTTTGTACAGCTTGCACTACTTTCACTGCTTGCACTGTTTGCACTGTTTGCACAGCTTGCACTGCTTCTCTGTCGGTTATGAGCCACGGTGCAGCTGATCCCGCTGCTGCTCCAATATACTGCTTTATTACCACGGGGATGTCACCGCGGTGAGCGGGTGTGTCACCTGAAGGTGTTATGCGCTCCCTTTGATCCGGGTCTCTATGGGAGTTCAGCTTTCAAGTGTGAGATGCTGCTTCTTAGATAAACGGCAGATTTTTTAAGGCTCTGAAGTTCCTACATAATGAAAAACTTTAAAAGCAAAGGTACGATTGAATGAACGCTGCCTTTTTTACTGTGACTTTTATTATGTGTATAAATATATCAGTATATTAATAATATGAAGCTGTGCTACTTGCAGTAGCAGCTAATATTATGCACTAGTGAGCGAATGAGTCTAGGACCTAAATAAGCTTCAATTGTTTTTACTAAATTAAATATAATTATATCATTTTTGGCGGTCAAAAAATGTGTTATTAGCTGCTCAGTTGTACTTAGCTTCTCCCTCTTTTGTCATTCCGGCTTCCAAAAAGCAGCTTGCTTGACTTTTGCACACAAATAAATTAGAATTGTGCCCACGCTGGCTTGTCGAGGTATCAGTGGTTTGAATTCCTGAGGTCTGGTGACTGAAACATCATCTTTCCTTTGCATAGTGTAATAATGTGCTTCGACACGTTCCTGCCTGCACATGATTTACTCATCAACACATCTATTTTATATCCCCCGACTAACGCTGCGCTCCAGAAAGACTTATTTGTGTTGGAAGAGACAACAGAACACAGTATTTATTCTACTGCAGCGTCGCTCTGCAACACGGAGTGCAGGTACACAGTAAATATACAGAAAAAGCCCAGAAAGTTCTCGTGTCCCTGCATATAAAAGAAATGCATTGATTTTAGACATAACGCCATAATGTTGATTTTTCCAGCTCGCACTGTTGAGGTGTGATGAGGCGGCTGTGAGCCGGCTTTCGCTCTTTTAATCTGCTCTCAAAGGCAGTTGTAGCAGAGCCGCCGGCACTGAAAGCCATTATTTCCTCCTTCCTCTGTGTGTGCGTCCTGCAGAGGTGTCGGTGTCCTTCGACATGGAGTCCTCGGTGACCTACACCTTCCAGGAGCCCTTCTCGGTGATGCAGAACAGACGCTCGCAGGCCTCCAGCGTTTCTGCAGAAAGCAGCAGCAGGGCCAGAGAGGACGCCGCCTTCAGCTTCGTCACCTCCCAGAGGCCGGCCATGCTGCTCACCGTCAGCACCTTCAGCCAGCAATACATCGCTGTCATCCTGGCCAGGAACGGTACGAACGAGCAGCAATAACTCACCACGGGGACGTGCCAAGTTACGTCCGCCAGGCGTGAGCCTGTGGGGAGATCATGTGTTAAATTGTGTGTGTGTGTGTGTGTGTGTGTGTGTGTGCATTTACTCGTGTCCGTCCAAGGATAATCTGTGACACCACTAAACCCCAGACAATAATATTGCTAAGGTATGACGGCACTGCTCAAGGCCCTCTGGTTGAGGTGACTGGTCCAAACCACCGCTGAGCGCTGACTCTACGGTCCGCCCGCATCACCTTCGGTAGCAAAGGACTGAAAAACACAGACCCAGAGGAAGGGTCGGCCTCATTTTGAGCCTGAGCAGGACTCATCCCTCACCCCACATCAGGGCTCGCTGATGGGACCTGGACCCGGGACCTGGACCCGGGACCTGGACGAGTGGCCGAACAGTCAGATTCCTTCACGCGTCAGAGGTTCAGAGACTGAATATTGAAGCGCCACATCTTTAGGCGCAGAGTATAAACCTAAAAGTGCCCCTTTACTTCACTGCCTGACAATGATGCAAACGGTGCTTTTCACGACCACGGATCAGGCGCGGTGCGAGAGGGTGCTATCGCGGCTTCGCACCCAAATCAACTGAATTTAATTTGTCATTAACTTAAATTTGAAAAAACATCGATAAACGTTGAGATATTATTCGATTGAACTATTTGACAGTTTAAGGTTTTAATTTAACTACCAGGCTATTTCAATAATTATGGGACTAAATCATAGAAGCTAGTTAGAAATGATTGGAATGTTTTGGACACTTGAGGAAATCCCCTCTAAACGGACCTCATTGAATTTTAATTGGATTTCTCTGATCTATTTCTTATGATCTGCTAATGTTATGCACTATTCCAGATGAATAAATCATTGCAATCTTGAATATAAGGCGGTGGGGGGGCACACCTGGCAGAGATCAGCACTCTGCCGAGTGCACTTTTCTGTTTAAGTATTTATGGATTTGAATGTTATCTGTAGCTTTCCTGGCTGACGCGTGGAGGAGAGGAACCGAGCCGCCGCAGAAAGCCGGATGAGCTCAGCAAACACGTCTTCCAGCGAGCTCCGAACAACGCCGGTTTATATCACCACTGTGGAGAGAGTGATACAACGAGTTCATAAGCTGGCTGTGATTATTTCTGGGTCACACCATATATCTGTTTTTGCAGTGGTTGAAACCGGCGGTCAAACTATTTGCTTTCGTGCTCAAATATTTGACATTTCTCGCAGCCACTTGGCAGTTGGTGGATTCGCTCACGGAGCTCAGCGACAGCAATGCAAGTGGAATCTGTGGACCTGTGGAATGTGGTGCCCTTTAACATGTTGTAGGTGGACCAGAGGCTCTCTGTTTGACGGCGCTGGTCCTTGAGGGTCCGCGGCGGGTCGGTGGCTGCGAGACGGGTCGGTGGGACGCATTCCTCAGGTGGTTGTTGTTCCGGATGGAAACGAGTTTCGGATCATTCGCACGGGCTGACACGATTGCGTTACCATGGTTACCAAACCATTTTTGCATAATTACACGGGAGATGCGCCAGAGTTCACTTGCAGGTGGTTGTTTTCGGGGAGAAGAACCCACTTAAAGGAATCAATCAGAATCGCGTCGCACTCGAGCAACCAAAGTAGTTTTTTTGTCAAGGACAGATTGCAGGAACATGTGCGGAGGCACAGATATGGGACGTCTCCAGGGGGCCGGGGTCCACTTAATTAACACGCAGGTGAATCTGCGGTTGATTTGCATGATGCCGGGCGTTCATGTGTGTTTCTAATCAATGGATTCGGCCTCCACGGTTCTGCTCCTCTGTCATCATCGCGCGTCTTACGGTTCAAAAAAGTCCAAATGCACGGTAGAGAGTTGTTGTGATCGTCCCCCCTCACTCCCTTAAACCCGCATTCGCTCTTCCTTTCAGTCAAGGCGGCGGCGGCAAAGATTACAAAAACAGGGATTTGTTCAGCTGGTATCACGCCTTTAGCTTTACTGGATCAAAACACATCTGGTACGGAATTATTCTGCAGGTGCACCGATTCAAGTCGACACCGAAGCGTTGCTACGTCTTCTGCTACTGACGCACGTGAGGATTTGTCGAGGTTCCACTAGTGTGGGATGATGATGATGATGATGATGATGATGACACAAAGCGTGATCCGGCCACAGGCTTACAGCGAACAGCGGAAGAAGAAAACCAGAACAAACACACAAAGAACCCGTTTCCCTGTAAGTCTTCAGAAGACTTCCTGCTGTCGGCGCGGCGTCTCCGCTCTGTCACGCAGGGCGGCCGAGCTTTAATCCGACGGCACTTTAAGCTCGGGAGCATCACATTGAGCGACAGTTGGCGGTTGTTATAGTCCTGTGAGTCACTCCTCAGTGTGAAAACCGAGCTCCCGGGTTCCCCCGGGGTCCCTGGAAACAGAAGGAGGCACTTCGTCCGCGGTGACCTTCATCCACAGGAGCGCTCTGAGGATCTGAAAGGGATCGCTGCGCACGGCCCTTCACCTGCACGCGGGGAATTGTAATATCGACTGAGCTGCGTTTGACGCCGCACGGCGATCTGGCGCTTTGATCCCGTTGTGCGTGTGTGTGTGGGAGGAACACTGTGCACATATTGACTTCTGTGTCTCCTGCGTGGGAGCGAGGAGACACATATCTAAATATCTGAAAAGGCAACTGAAGAAGAAGCAGAAGACATGCATCGTTCTATTTTATATATATAAAGTGAGCACATTATTTCAGTATTCTCTCACACTGACGCCTTGAAGTCGAGTCGGTGGACTTGAGTTCCGATTGCAAAGAAGAATAAAAGTGAAATTTACATTTATCTATTTTACAAAAATTAGAAGAAAAAAACAATCCACAGTGCAAGTGTTACTAATGTTGAGGGCGATGCAGACTTTATGTCTGATATATACAGTATACATACAATTATTGATCCTGTTTAGCAGCCTGCAGTTTAGTTAAAGTTCACTTTAATTCTTGACGCTTGACTGTTTGTCTGAGCCAAGTCGATCAGCTGAACTTAATATTAAATCCTTAATTAAATCTGCTTCGACCAACAGGCTTATGTGGGGTCATGTGGGTCAAGTAGCACCGGAGCTCTTGGTGGCTGTTCTTGCTGGAAGCCTTCTTTGCGGTACGGATGTGACCACTGATGTGTTTTGATGTGTGCAGGGAGTCTGCAGATCTGGTATCACCTTCAGACCGACAGGAGTCCAGACGTGTTCAGCCCGGTCCTCGCCAACCTGGCGGACGGACGACTCCATCGGATCCGAATCCACCGAGTGGGAAAGAACCTCTACGTGCAGGTGAGCGCTTCAAACGCCCCCAAAGCTCACAGCGGGACGTTTGAACACTTAAGGCCGCCGCATGCGCTTTACGCACCGTCGTGTCGACGCACTCGTTTAACTTTTTTCACTTTTTCACGTGTTTTGTTGAAGACGACCTGGAGAGTCACGTCTTTGTGTGTGGAAGTCGTTGGTTGCTTTATTTATTGATCATAGACTTTATTGCCCCGTGCATCCACACTGCTGCTCTTCATCACGGACACATTTGTCCCGTATTTTCCTCCACGACTTTGTTCCCCCTCGTTTGTGGAGATCTCCCTCCGTGAATCAGAGGCCTGTCCGACGTCCTGATAGTCCGCCAATGACGGCTTGTACACGCGGTCATATTTACGCATTTCTTCACACAAAAGTTCTTCAATCTGATCGGTTCTCTCGTAAACATTCTTCGTTTTAATAACGGCCGTATCGTGCTGTGAAAGCGGAAATGTGAGACTCCGTAAAGGACGCAGTCAGCGGACCAATCGCAGCAGACCTGCGGCCTGTGAAAGAGAAGCTAATGCTGCGCTGCCTCAAACCTGCCGTCTCTCTGGTGTCCACCAGGGGGCGACTCCTCCCGGCGTCAATAAGTCTGACCGGCCGCTGTATCACACGTAGCACGCTCTGCATTTTTATAAATCCAATATCACTGCGGTGTTTTATTGCAGATCATCAAGTTAAGCGATGTGTGTGTGTGTGTGTGTGTGTGTGTGTGTGTGTGTGTGTGTGTGTGGGGGTCTAAATCCCTTTGAAGCTAGCTGTGGCTGGATACGCGTGTCATGAAGCTGTAGAGAAGACAAGTCTCAATCTATAATGTATTGAAATGCGCTGCTGCTGATGTTGCCGCGGTTTCTATTTCTCGTAATTGCCTTGTTATTTGATTTCCCTCCACTCAACCAGATCGACCAGGACATCCACAGGAAGTACACACTGTCATCTGATGCAGAGCTGATCCTAATCAGGTCCCTGACATTGGGCAAAGTCGCCAGTGAGTCCTCCCGCCGCGCTCAGACCGGCGGAATCGTCCGGGAAAAAATGCGGCTATAAAATGCCACGACGCGCACCGCCAACTCTCTTCTGCTCCCTCCGCAGAGACGGAGAACCTCGCGGAGGAAGTGACGCAGGCGGCTTCCAGAGGCTTCATTGGCTGCCTCTCCTCGGTGCAGTTCAACCACGTCGCGCCGCTCAAGGCGGCGTTGACCAACCGCGGCAGCTCGCTGGTCTCCATCCGCGGCCCGCTGGTGCAGTCCAACTGCGGCGCGCTGGCGGAGTCCACCTCGCGCACGCTGCAAGGTGAAACGCACGCACGCACAAACGCACGCACACACACGCACGCTGCAAGGTGAAACGCACGCACGCACACACGCACGCACGCACACACGCACGCTGCAAGGTGAAACGCACGCACGCACACACGCACGCACGCACACACGCACGCTGCACACGCTGCAAGGTGAAACGCACGCACGCACACGCACGCACGCACGCACACACGCACGCTGCAAGGTGAAACGCACGCACGCACACACGCTGCAAGGTGAAACGCACGCACGCACACACGCACGCTGCAAGGTGAAACGCACGCACGCACGCACACACACACGCACACACGCACGCTGCAAGGTGAAACACACGCACACACACGCACACTGCAAGGTGAAACACACACACACGCACACTGCAAGGTGAAACACACACACGCACACACACACACTGCAAGGTGAAACACACACACACGCACACACACTGCAAGGTGAAACACACGCACACACACACACACTGCAAGGTGAAACACACACACACGCACACACACGCACACTGCAAGGTGAAACACACACACACACACTGCAAGGTGAAACACACACACACACACACACGCTGCAAGGTGAAACACACGCAAGGTGAAACACACACGCAGGCTTAAGGATCATTGAAAGGTCACCTGAATAAAAGCGATAAGGAGGAAAGAGATGAAGGTTCCTAATAAATCAATCGCTTGATGACAAAATCATCCCAGTTGTTTATTCATCAAAGGTTTTGCGCTCCCAGCTTTTCTCTGTGCGGCGTTTATCTGATGAGGCAAACAAGAAAAACAAGCTACTTGAAGGAGGGGGACGCGGCACCATTTACTCGATTCGTTGGTGCAGGTTATGGACGGCGGGGGTCCGATTCCCGGTTGGCGCGTGTCCCCCTTTGCACGAGTAGTCGCGTGTCTTTATCTCCTGCGAGAGTCAGGCGACCTGCCCAGCGTCGCCTCGGATCACCGCCAAACAAGATAAGCGGTGAAATGCTAATGCGCTTTTATCGATAAAGTGCTTTATTGATAAAAGCGGGATGGACGGGATTAGAGGCGGCGCGGAGGACTTAACCCGGAGCGCACTTGGCGTCCACGCTGTCATCATTTCACGCCCCTCGTTGTTGCTGCTGAGCTATTTGTCTCCTTCCTGCCTTTTCCTCTGCATGGACCACCTTCCCTCCTTCCCTCCTTCCCTCGGGGATCGATCCTGCTCACCCGTAAAGTGCGTCTGTGACCAGAAGCTTCTCGCTTTGGCTGCTAACTGGAAACCAGAACCGTCCCGGCTGCGTTTGTCAGTCTGACTCAATTCTCTCCACAAACAGCAGAGGTGTCAAGTAACGAAGGACCAATGTCACCGTACTTACGTAGAAGCGTTGTGCATCTATACTTTACCGGAGTATTTCTTTTTCAGACGACTTTTTACTTTTACTCTCACATTTTCACGCAAAATATCTGCACTTTCTACTCCTCACGTTTAAAAAAAATAGCCTCGTTGTTCCCGGCTTGTCGGCGTTCAAACACAGGCCAAACAACCATCCAGACGAATGGCGCCGTCCGGACAGAGTGAAGCTGATTGTGTCGGATGGGAAGTACGAACGTCAAGCTGTTGGGTGTTCTCAGTGGGTATTTAGCGACACGAACCCTCCTCCTCCTCGTGCAGATTCCATGTGCGGTTAAATGAGCATCTTCATGACCGTTAACGTCGTGTCATTAAGCCTCGGTGGGAAAGGTGAGCGAGGTCACACGTCAAGAGTTTGTCCTTATATTGCTTTGAGTCGTTTTGAAACCAGTACTTTTACACTTTTACTCTGCATGTGAATAGTTTTGACACCTCGTCTTAACTGTGACACAAAAGCCCTGTTTACGCTTCACGTGTGCGTCATGGTTTGATCTCCTCGAGAAGCAGGAAACGTTCTGCCGGGAAACGCCGGTTAGTTTGTTTGTGTGAGCGTGAAGACGCATCGGGAGGCACGGAGGGGTTTCCGACGGCGTCCTCCACACGCTGCAGAGAGACTCACGCCATCGTCGCGCCGTGGAGCTCAAACACCGCCCCCATCCAGCGCCGAACCAGCCGACCCTTCATCATCAGCAGGCGGACATGAAACAGGGACAGGAAGCGGAGCGCGTTAACTTCTGTTTCTTTCATTTGCCTGTTTTCTCCCCCGCGGCACTAATGGGGGGACAACAACGGTTGAAATTGGTCCTCTGTTGAGGGACAGCGGGCCGTTAATAAAAATCGCTCGGGGCGACTCCTCGCCCTCAATGTCGGCCCATTAAAAACGCTCATTGCTGCCGGGGGCGTCGGATCACATCGTTCCTTTCTGATTCATGCAGCCAGAGGAAAAAAACAGCTGTCAAAGGCCGAGACTCGATATCTCCCCCCGTGTCTCAGTTTAAGTTAATACGCTTATTTGTCTGATTGTCCTTTTTTGCTGCTGTTTCTACACGACTTACAGCCTAAATACAGCATTTGTGTTAAAAGTGTCTGATGACATTGCAGGACGAACCTCGCCGGGAAATGAAACACGTTTCTTTACCTTCGGCGTGAAAATATCGTCCCTGTTTGCTGCTGCTGCTGTTCTGCCTCCATCACACCGGCGCTAGAACACACCTGCCCCCCTTCATTCAAACACTTGGCTGGGTTATTCTGATGTGTCCTGTGTGACGCGGGACATCGCTGTCCGTTAATCTGCCTGTTTCTGCTCCTGCAGATGAAACTGTAACGGGCAACAAGGAGAAGGAGCAGCGCGCCAGCAGCGCCCAGAAGGATTTGGCCGTGATAGCAGGTCTGTTTCCTCACTTCTGTGCCGCTTTCTTTTTCTCCGCCGGATTAAAAAAGTGCGTCCCAACTGTTTGCCCCCTTCTGTTGGCCTCCATCTTAAATATCTCCCTGGTCTCTGATTGCTCATCCTTTACTCAGACTCGTGAAATGGATTCGGCGAGGATGACGTTGAAGGATTCTTTGTGCTTTCTAAACACCTCCTTCAAATCACTGACTAGTTCATTTAGAAAAGGGTGCAAAGGAATAATTGCTTTCGGGGGGTTATTGGATAACTGTTGTTTACACTCATCAACACATTTGTTGTAGTGCAGGAACACCCTGAGACACGGCGTGTGCGCTAACAAGCTCTCCATCGGGGCGGCGATGAGGCGATGAGGTGCAGACGTGGTTTTGGGTTGACGGGCTGAGTGATGATTGGTGCTGATGTGCAATCAGGCTGATCATCCAAGGTCCGCACCTGCGGGTCTGACATTTCATCATTTTTGGAGCGACTTTGAGTCAGCCGATTTATATAAAAACAAACATATCAATGTGACCTTCATCGGTCATCTGACTCTTTGCACTCGTCGATTCGCCCGAGCAGATTCTCCTCGCCGTCGCCGGTCGCTCACACGTCGCTCGCCAGCAGGATTAGACTTCTTCTTGCATGATTTAGTGTCTTTCTGCCCAGAGTACTGATGTCTCTACCCCCCGCTGTGCTCTCAGGTGTGGTCACGGCGGTGGTCTTCATCGCCGCGTGCGCCCTGGCTGTGGTAACCCGCCTGCTCTACCAGCAGCGGCGGGCGCAGAGGACGGCGGCGGCGGCGGCGGCGTCAAAGAGGAGGGCCGACACGGCATGTACACGGACTACAGGACAGAGCTGCACCTCCACAGCGCAGCGGGGGACAACATGAAGGAGTACTACATCTGACACGCGGATTAAGGACTAACAGGTGGACGCGCCGCTGCAGGAGTCCCTCTCTTTCTCTTTCTGTTTTTTACAACAACAACAACAAAAAAAAACATCCACGTGCCCCCGAAAGTCTCCCCCCCCAACTCCCCTTCCCCGGAAACAACAAAAAACAACAACAACAACAACAAAAAAGCCTGCAGCCGGTGGCGCCACGGCCGAAGCTCTGCAGCGGTCGGTGTGTTTGATGTCGGTGAAGCTGCCGGAATACGGCAAAAAGGTGGATGTCCCGCGGTGGGGGTGGGTGGGGGGTGAGGGGCGCCCCGGGAAACGCTGCTGTCCGTCCTGAAAGCGCACAACTCCGCACATTTGGTTAGAATGGGCTGAGACGGACCCGCCCAAGCTTTCTGTGCGAGGAGGCGCAGGCCTGTAAGATACGCGCGCATCTGCTGCCGTCTTTGTTTTTTTTTCCCCACTGGTGGTGAAACGTTCTAGCAGAAGAAAAAGGGACAACACTGCCTATACTGTATGAGTGCCTAATTTGCATACAAGCTTTTATTTTGGACATTTTGCGAGTGATCTGTGTGATTTCCATAGAAAGGAGCTTATTGTCGTTGTGCAGAATAAAAAGGAGGTTTTAGTTTCCTGCCACTTGACCACCAATAAAGGATAACAGGTGGATTGTTAGGGTTATTATTCACAATTGTGTAATCTTCAGCCAACTGGATGCGAACCAGAATGTAAATCAACACGTGTTCCAGGTTTTCAAATCTTGTCTCCCCAAAAAGGCATTGCACACCATTCATGTGCATTGTTTTGACAGCAGATGTTCTTTTGCTTTTATTTAACTGCACAATCTGCTGGTGTATTACTTTTAAAGGTGCAACGCGTCAGATCCGTCCATCTGCTCCAAGCAACTAGGGGGCAGCACCTCACCTTTTACCTTTTTCCAACAGTCTAAATGTGCAGCCGTCAGATATAATAATATACAGAAGCGCCTATTGAAATAACTATTTTTGACCAGTTCAACGTCTTGTTCTCTGCAGCACAATACGTTAACATATTTTACTACCAAGTCAAAACCGTAATCTCCTCACACTTTGCTGTCTCTTATTTTAGTTTATAAGGTCTTTAGACAGATATTACACGTTGCACCTTTTTAAAAGTATGTAAGATTCCAAAAGCAGCGTGTACACGGAATCATGAAAGTAGCAAGAAAGAGATTACTAAAGGAGAAGATCCAGGCAGCTCCAGGTGGTTCCAGGTGGTTCCAGGCAGCTCCAGGTGGTCCCAGGTAGCTCCAGGCAGCTCCAGGTGGTCCCAGGTAGCTCCAGGCAGCTCCAGGTGGTCTCAGGCAGCTCCAGGTAGCTCCAGGTGGTTCCAGGTGGTTCCCAGATCGTGACCTTCCCCACTACACTTGGTCACTCTACCTGAGTTTGTGCCGCTTGTCTCCAGGTCACAGTGCTTGTATCTCAGGCTCCAGCTCGGCGATACAAGCCAAACGTAAACGGTGCACCAAACCGAAACAAAAGTACCGACACAAAGGTTTTGTGTTTTTAGAGCTTTTTGCAAAATAAAAAGGGCCACCAGGCGTAATTTGTTTTATTTATTATCTGGATTACAGGGATACGTATGTTTTGTATACGGAGTAGTGCTCCGGTGAGCCTGTAATGCGATTAAACACCAGAACAAAAAGTGATTCTTATTCTGGAAATGCTACGTCTCACCTGCAGCTCGTGTTGGGGGACGACACCTCGCTAGCTTAAGCTTCTCCAAAGCAGGTCAGCCGTCCTTTTCTTTGTCGGTTGTAGTTTGAACGAGCTCAACAAAAGGGTTGAGCCGGCTTTGGGTATCACTGTCATGAATGAATGAAGTCATTACAATTCAACCACCTGGGATTATAAATGTCTGTACAAAAATTCAAGGGAAGCGGTCCACAATAGTGAAGATATATTTTAGGCTGGTTTTCCCATTTCTGGACCAATGCACCGATGGACTGATGGATGAGAAAGAGCGACGAACATTACCGCCCTCTCTGACGCCCCACAGCCTCCGTCTGGCTGAAGATCCCCAGACTGGAAGTGATGCGAGGTAGCGGCATGATCCAAAGATCATCGGGGTCCCATCTGTGCATGTCCTTGTTATTTAAGTATGTCTCAAGCTGTGGTAGTGTGCAGACCCCCCGTTATCAGTGAATGAGAACATGCCTCTTAGAGTGTTTTGGTTATATTGCAATGGGTTATATCACGTGGTTACTCATTCTTAATGATTTGTATAGCTGCAGTTTTATTAAGGATCTATTGTATAGATGTATAATTTAATAATAAAAGTGAATATATTGATTCATTCTCTGTTAAATGATTTGACTTTAACAGCTTTGAATGGGGTCATGTGTTTGTTCCGCATCTCAGCATGACGTCACTGCTAATGATGCTAGCTAACGACGCTAACCTCTGCCTCCGCCGAGCCACGGCAATGCAAAGCGTCTTAAGACGTGCACCATCACCACTGACCAGCAGGGGGCGACTCCTCTTGTGTCAAAAAGAAGACTCATTGAAAAGAAGTAAATAACTGCAAAAGGGTTGGAAAATAAAATACATCTTAAACTCCTTTTAAAAACACTAGACTCGTGCCATTGTCAAGAAATTCTGATTCTTATCAAAATAGATATACTGAGAGACAATTAGGCTACGTAACTGACCCGAATCGTGTTTGGAAACTAAAAGCACTTTCAGGGCAAAACATTATTCAAACTCAGACCCGCTGCCTGGAGTCCGTCTAAATGACCATGTTGTTAAAAGCGACACTTGGAGTATAATTGAATTGCACATGCATAGTTGTGTTATGAGTCATAGCACTTGATACGAAGCACACCATGCCTCTGCTAGTTATATGTTGTAAAACAAATGAACCTTTTTCAGTCGATACAATCATATCCTGTACTCATTTTGATGGATATTGCTTTACCTCACACATCCATGAAACAAACTTCAGTTGGTAGTTGAGTAGTTCTGCTCGTCCTCGGCCTGGTTGTGTATACTGAGTTTAGCAACGTATCCCAGCCGTGCCTCTCCCCAATAATCCCCTCCGACACTTCTGGGTCTACCGAGGGCCTCTGAAAGGGGGGGTCCCAATCGGCTGGACCCTGCCTGTCAGCAGATGACACCTACATCCTTCGAGCCCTGCTGGAGTGAAGGAAAAGCTTCCTCAGATGTTTGATCTCCAATGCTGAGCCCAACGGCCACGTCCACTTTGTATTCACAGAGCGAGGGATCCTTTCGCTTCGCAGAGTTTGCGACCGTAAGTGAGGGTCACGAAGTATTCGGACTAATAATTTAGAACCTTCGCCACGTGTGCCAGCGCCCCCTGAGACGGGTCCGCCGTCGCCGCTGGCGGTCCACTCGCTCTATTTCACAGTCACTCGTTCACAAGACAGCGATACTGAACTCCCTCGGGGAGGAGGGGGGAGGGAGGGGTGACCCACCTCCGCTTTCTACAGTTACAGATCCCTGCAGAATGACGATGATCATCAAATGCAATTTTCCATGTTGAGTAACAGTAAAACCAGCATTCATGAACCATTGTTTCCACGTGTTGTGGCGCACAGAAGAAGCTCACAGGAACACTTTGTAGCTCCAATGTATTCATTTTGTACTGCTTATCAATTCAAAACAGGTATTTTCAGAATAAACTAATTGGTAAATGTGTCACTGAGCGTCTGCTACTGAAGCCTCCTTATTATGCTCTGAAGTCGTGCTCACTAACAACAGCATACACATTTGCACATGATAGCTTCCATCTTGCTTTGCTAGCGGCGCACGTTCTCCTGTTCGTAGTGATTTGACCACGTTCACCTTGAATTAAGTTGTGTGCGTGTGCGCTGTGTTCTCGTGGTGTTGCACTCAAAGGTAAAATCATCAAATGTTGTGGGAACTCAAAGGGTTGAATCTGTGAAACGAGCACACAGACGAATCGCCGTGGCAACAGCCTTCCAATGACAAAGGTAGCAATTTGACTCGTAAACTGAGAAACAGTATTCCATATATGGAATACTATATGGATACTATGGATAAGGGATAATATAATGGATATGGATAGTAATGGATAAGCCCCTCCCCTTTTTGTTGCAATCGTCACAGCTCTGGACGTCATGTTTGGGTTTTTAATGTCAAATTCTCCTGAATGTGACTCAGGAGCTAATTATTCGTAGCTGTTTGTCAGCACATCACTTTCTCCCTCCATATTTATCGATCCAGCGTTTCGATGCACAGCTCCGAGCCCTCGAGCCAAGTCCAGGTTCAAGTTCAGCCTTCAAGTGTCATGGAGGAACGGTCAAAGTCAACATTTTCACAGCCGGAGTGGGTCTGCCGCCGATGATTTCCTGAAGTTGCCACGGCGACCTGGACTGCATTCCACACGGCACGCGATGGCGGGTTTGAACTCCTGTGCTCTGCCTTCGCTGGGGCCCCCAGGTGACAGGTTGGCCCACGTGTATTATATGTGCAGTAACCATGTCTCTAGTTACTGTTGCTATGCCGGTCAAGTGTTGCACTCGACACATATGGAGTTTAAAAGAATAAGTTCACAGTTGTGTGAGTATCCCAGTGTCGTGGCAGTTTGTGAAATAGTGTCAAGAAGGAGATCTATTGTGCAATGTACATGTTTATTATATATCATTTCCAGCTCACTTCTAGAACATCTCGATCTGTGTGAATGAATGAAGGAACAACGTGCCTGTAAAAGTGTAATCATGTATTGGTAAATGTGACGTCTACAGACGTGACAATATGCCACGATGGGAATAAAGAGGGCGAGACGAAGCATACGGAAACCAACCGGAAATAAAGGGAAGCAGAAACAAATCCTCGCATTCTGTGATGTTTTGTCACAAATTTCTGCAGGATCCTGACAATCGTTGTCTGTTTTTCACACTTTTTGACTGAAAGCTGGCATTTAGCGAGTGGCCATGAGGCCCGACAGTGACGCCCGCATATCAAACTGGTCGTGCACGTAATACAACCTTTTGATATGTGTTAATTTTAACATTCATCTCTGCAAATGGAAGTGGAAGCTGTGTGAGAAGGCTCCATCTGCGCACACAGAGGTTACTGTGAATAATTGCCCACTTCGATCACGGTAAATTAGGCGGGGAAATACACACTGCCGGTCACAAGTTATGATAAGTGAACCTCTTTGCAAGGAGTAATGAAATGCCTCCATGTTGGTAACAGCCTCACAGCTGGTCCTCACTTAGAATCCCCACAGAGGGATTCACATGTAACCCATTCACCAACTGTTGCCCCCCCATGTATTTGAGTTTCTCCCTCCTCTTTGTCCCTGAAATGCACACACACACACATACACACACGTCTAACAAACAAGCGAAGTGAGATGAAGTGGCTGGAATCACCTCCACTGCTTATTCATTAGTTTCGCTACTTTTTGTTTTGACTTCAGGGCCACCTACGCAAACCCCCGAGAGCACAGCAACTGTTTTTAGCGATAAGAAACGGAGACGGAGACAAAGTTTCTTTGCAGAAAAACTTGCGAGTTAATGAGCTGCTGTGTATGAGCCCTATTTCCACTTCTTGTGTGGGAGCTCCTCGACTGAGACTACGACGTAAAGAGGATTCATTGAAAAGATGTGATTTTGGCCTCAGCGGGGCAAAGAACGATATAATCAATGGATCGACTTTTTGCCTAAATGGTCACACTGCACTACTTTCAGTCTACATGTCCTTCAATTATGTCCATTTATCTACCATTTACCATGCAAGGTTCCGCCTACCCGTCCGATCCACCGAACCATTCAGCACTTTGTGGTTAAGTGCCTTGCCCAAGGACACATCGACCAGCGAAGCCAAAGCTTCTGGCTGAGGAATCATGACCGTGGAGTCGCGGAGGGTCATGGAGGGTCAGTCGTCTGCTCCTGTTCATTGCAGAGAGAGACGATGGACTGCTGTTCAACAACCACTTCACATCCAAAGCCACCTACTGCAAAACTAATCAGGATCCATTAAAAGCATCCAGCAAGTACAACATGTGAATGTAAGATTCTAAATTGGAGACACAAAGGAAGAAAAAAGACAGAGCACATTCAGGACTGAAAGAGTAATCTGTAGTAGTCTGTAGTAGTCTGTAGTAGTCTGCAGTAGTTTCTAGTAGTCTGTAGTAGTCTGCAGTAGTCTGTAGAAGTCTGAAGTACTCTGTAGTAGTCTGTAGTAGTCTGCAGTAGTCTGTAGAAGTCTGAAGTACTCTGTAGTAGTCTGTAGTAGACTGCAGTAGTCCGTAGTAGTCTGCAGTAGTCTCTAGTGGTCTGCAGTAGTCTGTAGTAGTCTGAAGTAGTCTGTAGTAGTTTCTAGTAGTCTGTAGTAGTTTGTAGTATTCTGCAGTAGTCTCTAGTAGTCTTTAGTAGTGTCTACTAGTCTGCAGTAGTCTGTAGTAGTCTGCAGTAGTCTGTAGTAGTCTGTAGTAGTCTGAAGTACTCTGTAGTAGTCTGCAGTAGTCCGTAGTAGTCTGTAGTAGTCTGCAGTAGTCTGTAGTAGTCTCTAGTACTCTGTAGTAGTCTGCAGTAGTCTGTAGTAGTCTCTAGTACTCTGTAGTAGTCTGCAGTAGTCTCTAGTACTCTGTAGTAGTCTGCAGTAGTCTGCAGTAGTCTGCAGTAATCTGTAGTAGTCTGCAGTAGTCTGTAGTAGTCTCTAGTACTCTGTAGTAGTCTGCAGTAGTCTGCAGTAGTCTGTAGTAGTCTGAAGTACTCTGTAGTAGTCTGTAGTAGTCTCTAGTACTCTGTAGTAGTCTGTAGTAGTCTGCAGTAGTCTGCAGTACTCTGTAGTAGTCTGCAGTAGTCTGTAGTAGTCTCTAGTACTCTGTAGTAGTCTGCAGTAGTCTGTAGTAGTCTCTAGTACTCTGCAGTAGTCTGCAGTAGTCTTTAGTAGTCTGCAGTAGTCTCTAGTAGTCTGCAGTCTGCAGTCTCTGCAGTAGTCTGTAGTAGTCTGCAGTAGTCTCTAGTAGTCTGCAGTAGTCTGCAGTAGTCTGTAGTAGTCTGTAGTAGTCTCTAGTAGTCTGTAGTAGTCTGCAGTAGTCTGCAGTAGTCTGCAGTAGTCTGTAGTAGTCTGCAGTAGTCTGTAGTAGTCTCTAGTACTCTGTAGTAGTCTGCAGTAGTCTGTAGTAGTCTGTAGTAGTCTGAAGTACTCTGTAGTAGTCTGTAGTAGTCTCTAGTACTCTGTAGTAGTCTGTAGTAGTCTGTAGTAGTCTGCAGTAGTCTGCAGTAGTCTGTAGTAGTCTGTAGTAGTCTCTAGTGGTCTGCAGTAGTCTGTAGTAGTCTGAAGTAGTCTGTAGTAGTCTCTAGTAGTCTGTAGTAGTCTCTAGTAGTCTGCAGTAGTCTGCAGTAGTCTGTAGTAGTCTGCAGTAGTCTGTAGTAGTCTGTAGTCTGCAGTACTCTGTAGTAGTCTGCAGTAGTCTGTAGTAGTCTGTAGTAGTCTGTAGTAGTCTCTAGTAGTCTGTAGTAGTCTGTAGTAGTCTGTAGTAGTCTGTAGTGGTCTCTAGTAGTCTGTAGTAGTAGTCTGTAGTAGTCTCTAGTATTCTGCAGTAGTCTGTAGTAGTCTGAAGTAGTCTGTAGTAGTTTGCAGTAGTCTGTGGTAGTCTGTAGTAGTCTGCAGTAGTCTGTAGTAGTCTGTAGTAGTCTGTAGTAGTCTGTAGTAGTCTGTAGTAGTCTGTAGTAGTCTGCAGTAGTCTGTAGTAGTCTGTAGTAGTCTCTAGTAGTCTCTAGTAGTCTGCAGTAGTCTGTAGTAGTCTGTAGTAGTCTCTAGTGGTCTGCTCTGAAGTAGTCTGTAGTAGTCTCTAGTAGTCTGTAGTAGTCTCTAGTGGTCTGCAGTAGTCTGAAGTAGTCTGTAGTAGTTTCTAGTAGTCTGTAGTAGTTTGTAGTAGTCTGCAGTAGTCTGTAGTAGTCTGTAGTAGTCTGAAGTACTCTGTAGTAGTCTGCAGTAGTCTGTGGTAGTCTGTAGTAGTCTGCAGTAGTCTGTAGTAGTCTCTAGTACTCTGTAGTAGTCTGCAGTAGTCTGTAGTAGTCTCTAGTACTCTGTAGTAGTCTGCAGTAGTCTCTAGTACTCTGTAGTAGTCTGCAGTAGTCTGCAGTAGTCTGCAGTAATCTGTAGTAGTCTGCAGTAGTCTGTAGTAGTCTCTAGTACTCTGTAGTAGTCTGCAGTAGTCTGCAGTAGTCTGTAGTAGTCTGAAGTACTCTGTAGTAGTCTGTAGTAGTCTCTAGTACTCTGTAGTACTGCGCCGCCTGTCAGCCGATCCGTCGAGCTGTCCGTCAACACGCAGCAGCTGCATCTCATTGGAGTTGTGAGTGAAAGAGGCTTGAAATAACGTTTCTTTATTGTGGGTCCTCGTTATAATGTGTGCGTAGGTGCAGAAGAGGAGATGAGAGAATGTGTCAAAGTACTTCCAGTCTGATGGAGGAGGAGGTACCACAAGTATTATTGTGTTTATATGTATTCAGTCTATTAGCTCAGGGACGTTTCGTATGAACAGACATTACTGTAGATGTGGCAGGATTAGTTATTTATCCGGGCGGGAGGTTAACAGGAACAAGACGAAATCAATAATCATAATTTGTACGGCAGAAATCTATTGACCCTTTGCAAAGCCACTCCTCTGCCTCTGGGCTGGTTACACTGTGTCGGCACTAACTAACTATGTTTAAATCCTTTTAGCAACCCAGGAAAGAAAAGGGTGCGGGGGGGGCAAACACGATGCATGTATTGATCCGTGTTAATGAAGGTTTAGGACAATAAACACACACCGGCTGATTTACGTTCACACCAGCAGGGAGTGAATCTACATGGACATGAATAATCTGTCTATGATCTGGTAGTCGGGTTCATTTATTTCCTTTATTCTGCTGCAAATACCGATTACCTGTTGATCATTATCGCCACTCCGCATAATGTTGGACTACCTCGATGCCAATTATGCAAATAAAGACAGGCGAGAAGGAGAGGTCAGTGAGGTCGATGATAACATGTTCTGTACGTCCGGGAATGAGCTGCACTGAAGTACCTGTGAGCAGCGTGGCACCAGCTGGAGAAGAAGAAGTGGTGCTTCTCTTTCTCCCTGGTTGTTTTTCACCTGCTAGAAGATAACTGCGGAAGTGTGTAGGCACACCTGGAATATAATACATTTATATACATATAAATGGAGACATTGAGGCCAGATTTCCATTTCTGCGCCTTCGGCGGAAATGGAGAGCGGTCGACTATCTGCACGGCTTCCAGGCCACTGCGAGTCGGGCGTGTTCATCATGTATACGGAGAATATGAACTAGATGATTCCTCCGTGCTCATGGAAACGCAGCAGCACCGATCTGATCACGAAGAGGATGAGCCTCATAAACGGGTTATCGGCGTCTCTGTAAACGCACTCAATGGTTGGGGCTTTCTAACCTGCCCTTTCTCGCACATTCACATCGACTCCATCGCCGTAATGACGGTAATTACTATGTGGACAGCAATTACGATTAGCATATACTAAGGTGAAAGGATCTGGTGTGTGCGTGTGTGTGTGTGTGTGTGTGTGTGTGTGTGTGTGTGCGCGCCCTAAACCTGTCACAACCCGGCATGTCTCCTCTTGCAGGCTGAGAATGAAAAAAATCCAATTAACCAACAGCGTGCTCTCAAGTGGAAGTGAGAGATTGAGAAAGTGAGACGAAAGCCCGGACACAGGAGTGACTGGAATACCAACACAGCAGCTCCAAAGCACTTGAGGAACAACGAACATCACTGGCCAGGAGCAACTAGAACACCATCAAACCAGTTCTCAACGGCCACCAACGGCACCGTAGTTTTGAGGCCTTGCGTTCAGGATTTTGGCCTTCACCATCTTGTTGTGTATTAGAAATGATGTGAGGTCTAAAAGGCTGAATGTCACAACGTGGTGGTGACCTGTCAATCAACGTGTAGCCCCGCCCTAAGCCATCTCCTGCTTTATGGTCAGTCTGACTCTAAACGTATCATCATTTACTAAATAAACATCATGCTACATTGTAGAAGACTTGAAACTAGAGACTGAGACCATGAAGTCATGTTTACAATGTTTACTGAGGGAATAAATCAAGAGTCATTTCCTCATAGACGTCTATGGGAGCAGAGGAGTCGCCCCCTGCTGGTCACTACAGAGAAGTAGAGTCATTTCCTCATAGACGTCTATGGGAGCAGAGGAGTCGCCCCTGCTGGTCACTATAGAGAAGTAGAGTCATTTCCTCATGGAGAGAGTCGTCTATGGGAGCAGAGGAGTCGCCCCCTGCTGGTCACTACAGAGAAGTAGAGTCATTTCCTCATAGACGTCTATGGGAGCAGAGGAGTCGCCCCCTGCTGGTCACTACAGAGAAGTAGAGTCATTTCCTCATAGACGTCTATGGGAGCAGAGGAGTCGCCCCCTGCTGGTCACTACAGAGAAGTAGAGTCATTTCCTCATGGACGTCTATGGGAGCAGAGGAGTCGCCCCCTGCTGGTCACTACAGAGAAGTAGAGTCATTTCCTCATAGACGTCTATGGGAGCAGAGGAGTCGCCCCCTGCTGGTCACTACAGAGAAGTGGAGTCATTTCCACATAGACGTCTATGGGAGCAGAGGAGTCGCCCCCTGCTGGTCACTGCAGAGAAGTAGAGTCATTTCCTCATAGACGTCTATGGGAGCAGAGGAGTCGCCCCCTGCTGGTCACTACAGAGAAGTAGAGTCATTTCCTCATAGACGTCTATGGGAGCAGAGGAGTCGCCCCTGCTGGTCACTACAGAGAAGTGGAGTCATTTCCACATAGACGTCTATGGGAGCAGAGGAGTCGCCCCCTGCTGGTCACTACAGAGAAGTAGAGTCATTTCCTCATAGACGTCTATGGGAGCAGAGGAGAGACGATGTCTCCACGCGTTGCCTTGGGAACCCACAGCGGTTTTAGTTCATCCTTCACTCATTATTCTGCTTTTTGATGAAGGCAAATTTGCTGTGAGTGTGAAGAAGAGGGAGATTTCCGACACAGGCTAAACGTGTTGTTTATAATTTAATATCCGTCATTAATATTTTAACAGAACATAAGTGACGGCAGAAGACATTCGTTCCACGTGTGACGAATCCCCATATTTCACAACCGCGTTTCACAGCAGACATTGGACTCGGCGGGAGAAGCTCAGGCGTTACTAATAACATTCACCATCGGTGTTCAGTGAAGTGGGTGTGACACGCACGTGGACCCGGGGCAGCCTGATGGAATCCAGCCGCCATTAATGCGGTTTTTCACACCTGTGACGAGTCAAAACTGATCAGAGGCCTAAATCATATAATAATGTGTTTTTGCCGCGTGTAGGTTTAATGTTTTCCCCGTCTGTCCGAGGCAGCGTCACGGTTCACTTCATTCATCCTGAATATTAATAACCAATAACGGCACCACATGAACTCCCCCCGGAACGAGCATAATACTTATAGCCAGAATAAAAACATCTTGTATTTCATTATGAAATTACAGATCCAGTTTCCAGTGTTATGGGACGAATTGCCGGTCACCTGATTGGCTGCTGTATTTTAACACCAATACCAAAACAGATTCATGTGTTGTGAGGTTGTCTCAGCTCTCTGGTTGTTTCGATCATTAATCCAACGGGACACCTTACGGCAGGGGTCTCAAACCCTTCCTGCTGCAATTCTCCCGCCGGGAAAGTCACCTCGTTCTCACGGCGACGTCTCGCGATGACACGGAAACGTCCCTCAGCCATCGGCGTAATGAGCCGTCGGGACTATTTCACACCGCGGAGCTGCAACCGTAAAACACGCGTTTCATCAGAAGCGTCGACGTTGATGATGATGATTATCGTCCTAATTGGGATATTAGTGTGATTTGGGTGTCTGTTCCATCCGGACTCCTTTCCAGCTGGGTTTTAGTTCAAAAAGTTCATTGATGTTCTCCTCTTGTGCTTGAAGTCTCCCCCGGGAAGCCATTATCCTTCCCTCCACCTAACCGCATTGTTAAGCTTTGTTTTCAATCGAGAGAAATTGGAGGCAACTTCAGCCAAACTTTGTTATTCAGACAAATGACATTTCGCCTAAGACGCCCCCCTCGTGCAGCTTAAACACGGCGGACCTCGTCCTCGTGGTGTCCAGATCCAGAACTTTTTTTTTTCCCGGTGAAAGGCCAGCAGGTCCGCAAAGATAATTCCTGCGCTCGCAGGGGAAGATTAAGGAGCTCGGCTGCAGCTCGTCAATCAGAGAACTCACTGCCCCCTTTTTTTCCGCCGCTTTGTTCTTGGAGCCGACGCAAAGGGCACCTCCTCGTGTCCGTCACGCGCGACCCCCGGCAGAATATCCGTGCCGAAGTGCTCCGGGGCGAGAGAACCGAGGCGGAAGCCGTCGACGCCATTGTGAGATGAAACAAAGGGCCGGGTTGTCACTCATCTCGTGATCTGGTGTGAGAAGCTGCGCTTTTTGTGCAGGTCGGCGCAGATAAGGAAATGACTCAGGAATTACATCTGCACCAGCGGCAAAGACAACGGAGGGAATTTCTATTCGCATTATCGTCGTCTGCAGACTTATCAAGAGCCACTTGCAAAGTGCATCGCGCACATTTAATTATCAGGGGATTCGGAGTATGACCATTAGTCAGCTACATGCTGTGCAGCCAGCGCCGGGAAGGCCGCCTCCTCAAACGTCTCATCACTTCTGACAAACACAAGTCTTCTCTTGATCCCACATTGCCATCGAAAACACACCAGATGACACCGGTTATTATTTCGAGATAAGTGTCGCGGCCGCAGGGACCCTCGACACCGACACAAAGTCAGCAGCAAAGTGTTGTGACACTTGATAATTAATAGTTTGTGGGATCTGGCAGCAGATATCTAAAAGAGAACACACTTTTTTTTGTTTTTTTGTTCCAGCAGGGAGAAGACAGCAACTTGTTCACATCAAACAGAAAAGAAACTCAACTTTGCCGATCGAAGCACACGTGGTTCTCGCTGCTAGCAGAGGTTTCAGCGATGCTGCGCGGGCTGCTAGCCGGCCTTGTTATTAGATATCAATACTAAGCCCACACAGCTCTTCAGGCTCACATCTCGCAGAGAACAAATATATTTGGTTGATGTTTTGGGAATCGGACAGGATGAAGATAACAGGTCAGATCGATGGCGCTCTCGCTCAAATATCCCACTCCGACCGCAGCAACGCGTAAAGCACCCTGCACTGCGAAGCGTCTGCACTGCGATGTATTTCACCGGGAAATGAATATTTGGGAGGCGCACGTTTACGGGAGGGATTTGAATCCAACGCGTTGTATTTCATTGGGCCGCTAAAAGGTGGGCAGGCTTTGAATACTAACCCTACACACACACACACACACACACACAGAGCGGTGAAGCCACGCTGCACTCCCTCCGGTGGCCAGCAGGGGGCGACTTGTCTCGCCGCAAAAGAATATTCCTCTCGGTTATTCCTGCTGTAAACGTTGTTTTCAACGCAGCGTGACAGTCATTTGGTAAATTTAGTTCAGCAACAACGCTGAGACGCACAAAACCCCTCCACCGCCACACTGGCTGCCACGGGCCTCGTTATCTTATTGTGTTGCTGTTTACTGAGGGGATAAATCAAGAGAGGAGTCATTTCCTCACATTCTACGGAGCCGAGGAGTCGCCCCCGGTGGTTAATAAAACCACCTGCACGCAGCTAAAACTTAAAAATCCGCTCGCTCAAACAACTGCCGCACAAAGGAGTGTGCGTCAGAAAGGTATTGCCCACGCTGCGCGATACGCGCGTGCTGCAGGAGGACATCGCTGTGCAACACGGTAGGTATTCCGCTGCCACACTGAATAGCAGGCCGCACGGATTCTGTCTTCAGGCCGCACGGATTCTGTCTTCAGGCCGCACGGATCCAGATTACAACACTGCCATCTGCTGCCGCTGGACTGGAGCCTCCCGCGTGATTCTCAGCCCGCTCGCCGCCTGACAGGAGCACACAGAGGACACGGTTGTGTCTGCGGCGCCGGCCGCACGCTGATGAGCCCCGTTGAATGCCGTGGTTTCGTCTTCATCTCACCGCTCCTGATTTTCCCCCCGTTTCTCCCGTGATGCCGAGCAGCCGCCACAAGAAGCCAAACACAGACAGCGGTGCTGGCGAGGCCTCCCGGGGGCCGAAATCTGCTTTCTGGTGCGACACCTTCAATATCGGTCTGCTGAACGGCGTTAAATTAGTTTTAAGCCCCGGAAGGTGTGAGCTTTGGATGAATGTTTAAAGACGTGAAGTGAAGTGGGGATGTCAGAAGCACGCATCATTAACCCAAACGCTTCTGCAGCCATCATCTGCCTCCAAAGGGTCCACAGGATATTTCCTTATTTATATCATTTTACGGACTTCTTTGGGCTGAAACAGGGATTTGTGTTCGCAGTGCACAGTATATGTTTAGAGAGAGAGAATAATACATGAATACTGGCGGAAGAAAGCAAAAAACCTCAGTGCAAAATGTGTGTCAAATAATTGCAATCAGAATGATTATGGTTTTAATCCATGAGAGACAAGCAGGTATTGCTTATGGATGGACAGCTAATATGAATATTAAACTGTATTTTTGGTCAAACAAGTAATTTCAAGTAAAGTGGGATTCATTTGAATCAATATTTGCCTGCAGGAAACAAGCTGAATCCTGTTTTTAGGAACGTGGCAGCCAACGGAGCAACACCACCTTCACTTTGTTATTAAGCTGATGCTTTAAGCGTGAGATTCTCATCCATCAGCTCCTACAGGTCAGAGTTCGACCTGGTGTTCACATCTGGGCAGCGCTGTGAATTCAAATACAAACGCGGTTTTGGTTTATTTGGTTTTAACACAAGGGGACGCGTCCATCTTCCCTGCGGGGCCTCCGCCACCCTCTGCGTCGCCGCGTGGCCTCGCTGGCGATTACGTGGTGCATTTGAAGCCACAGCTTCTACGGGGGGGGCTGGAGGACCTGGGGGCCTCTGGGGTTGTCAGGCGTCTCACTCAGACCTCCTCCTGGGGATTTTCTGCCTCCACCGTCACTGTTGCTGCATTTATTTCCCCTCCTCTAGCCCTGCGGTTCCTTTTAGCGCACCATTAGGTTGTTTCTGCTTCCAGATCTGTCCCACCCTCAGGTGTGACCCCCCTTCCTGGGAAGACCTCCATGTCACATTATACCAGACCAGACCGAGCGGCAGCTCCTCTTCCCAGACTGCGTGTTTTTCATCCTCCATTAGTTCGATGTGACTGCACCAGGGATTCAGTTATTCACGCAGCGGGTGTCCGGCAGCTCCTGGCCCCCCCCGCGGCCCCCCGCGGCCCCCCGCGGCCCCCGTCTGCCCACAGCTCATTTCTTCCTTTCTCACACTTCGGGTAGCCTGTCAAAATACCTTTTTTTCCTCTTGGTAAGATTTCACAGGACGTGCGGTACTTTGGATAATAATATTATTGGTCCCGAATATTATTGGTCCCGAATTTAGAGAAGCTCATGCTCCCCCCCTCCCCCTCTGCAATGGGCCCCCCCCACAGGGACCATCGAGCCGCTGCAGCGAACGGAGAGAACCCCCCACCCCCCAGGTCTACACCCTTCCCCCCTCCAAACAGAACCTGGCCGTGCTCGACCCAGTCTGAAGGATAATTACAGCGGGAGAAAGATCGTTAAGGACCTCGACCCCCCTCCCACCACCACCTTGTTTCATGTACGAAACTAGAATAATCGGAAATAAGAACAAAGAAAAAGGTCATTTGTAGATTTTTAATTTATTCTTTCAACACATACATTTCATTTAGAACGCAGAACAGGAGAGAACTGGATCAATAGGAGTTCACTCAGGGAGCTGATCAGCCGAGGGGGGCGTCATTCACTTCAGCCAGATGTGTTTGTCTCCAACATCTGCGTTGTAACCAGGCGCGTACTTCTTCCCCGGGAGCTACGAGGTCAGAAAACACATCAACCATTAACCGCAGCAGCTTCGGCTTGTTGGACGTAACATTTTAGATTTTAAATATAAATTTGTTCCAATTTAAACAGCCGAAAGCGTCCAATCAAGACCCAGCAAATAATCATTTTTAACACCGAACACAAAGATATGTAATTAATGAGGACGCTTGTTTATTTCATCAGCAGAATAATAATCCTCCAAGTTCTGTGGCGGTTGTCAGGGAGATGGGGGGGGGGGGGCTCTTATTCTGCCTCCTGAGGTCTAAATGTCAGGTCACAGCCTCCTGCTGCACGACGCCGCAGCACAAAGACGCCCGCAGTCGACTTATTCACACAGAAGGTCGAGGCCGAGGACACCCGGAGCCTCGCGGGACATTTCAGACCTGCCATTTGCCTCATTCAAACCACCGGCGTGGGGGGGGTTTGATAAAAAGGGATCAACACAAAGTAACACAACGGATCCCCAGATAGCGACATTGTGTCTAAACTGTTATTAGTCATCCGCGTTAGTTACACAACGTTCCTCATTCTGCATCCGTTCCAACTCACAGCAGCAAATAAAGCGACTGATAGTAAATCGTCACAGATCTTTCCAGCTCGGTTTCTGGAGTCTTTGGGGGCGGCAATTCATCAAATTGTATTTTCAGATTCACGATTTGTTACTGCTGATCTCCACATAACGGCGAGGGGTTGGAATCATCTGTGAACCCGCATTCACTTTATTGCCTTTGTACAATCCTTGTAAAGAAACAAATCCACTATTAAACCATTTGATCCGGCTGCTAAAACGTTTACTGGGACGAAGATTTTGAAATGCGTCGCTACTCATAGCCGACAGGACGGGCGGCCCCCCGCCTCCACATACCGACTTGTAGGCGTAGTATTTCTCGTCGTAGTCATGGGCCCCGATGGTGATCTCCGGCAGGAACTTGGGTATGTGGGTCAGAGTCGACACCCTCTGTTTGTCCTCCACGCTGCAGACACACACACACAGAGAGGGAGGGAGATAAAACACCGGCCCACAGACTAGCGGATCCACGGCTGGAGGACGGCATACCAAATGCAATCAGAGACAATCTGCATTTAAAGTTGTCTCCGTGAATCGTTGCAGGTACTTTGCATATTTATCATAATGAGTGTGACAAACAAGAGGCTGAGGCCGGGAATCTGACTCGACCCGGTTTGGAGGTGTAATTTGCATTTAAATGTGGAAGCGTCTGAACACTGATGCGGAACTCACAGCATCCTCATGTGGTGGAAGGTGACGTCGTCCTGCTCGAGCCACGGCCCCTTCTCGAACTTCAAATACTCGATGTCCTCCGCCACCTGCGGACGGAGCACAGTGAGGACGCCGCCTGCAGGATCTGCGCACACACACGCGGTTTAGGCTCTCAAATGCCCGCGCGGCCGGCGGCGCGCGTTAGCCTCACCTTCTCCACGTCTTGGGCTTTGCTCGCGTCGTAGGCGAGCAGCTCGGATGTTTCGCTGAAAAAAGAACAAAAAGGAGTTCTGTTCACCGGATCGCATTTCGATTCATTCTGTTCCACACGTTGGTTTCAACCCACCTGATGAGTGGCAGGAAGGAGTTCTTGTAGCTGTCCTCGATGCCCTTCAGATACGACAGGGCCACGTTCTGAGGGGGATTAAAAAGAGTCCTTTTGGTTTTGCTCAAAAAGCCCGATCACGTCATCACACTTCTAACTGCCAACGTTTCATTTGGTGACGTTCTGCTCAGCATTCTGGAAAGTCAACACGTCCTCTGTCGAGAAGCGTAGGGCGCTGCGTTAACGAGACACCCGTCTCCGCTGGCTTCAGAGGACACGTCTCTCTACCTGTCCGCTCTGCGTCATCTTCCTGTGCACCTCCTCGGCTGGCAGGTCCACGTAGATGGCGAGGTGTGGAGGCAGGAACTCGCAGATGCTGATGCCTTTGATCTCGTTGTAGTGCTGCACACCTGCACGTTTGATCCAGCAGTGGACGTGAAATCAGATCAAATAAACGCTTCCGTTTCAAACGCTATCTTGTGTTTGAGGCTGCGCTGCGGACTCACACTCCTTCCTGATGTAACCCTCTTTCAACATGGCATCCAGGAAGACAAAGTCACTGAAGGGCGAACGCTCCAGGATCACGCCTTGGCCTAAAAAAAACACAGAAGACCGGAGGTGTGCGGGGTGGGGGGAGGGGGGCCGCAGGGGAGAGATTCTGCTCATTCAACTGACCAGCTCAGACTTAACGGCACACGGCTAAACGTGTACAGCAGCACTGCACGTTGCACCTACCTGTGGTGAGCAGGTGCTCGAGGGCGTCGGCGTACTGGAGCACCCGCATGGTGTACATCCACATCTGCAGCCGGTAGCTGTTTCCGTCGGCGGCTTTGGGCTCGGCGTAGAACCTCTCCAGGCTGCACATCCCGTTGAAGTCGACGGGGAGCAGCTCCTTCTCCCCCGGTCCTCCTGTCCAAGTAGAAAGTGTCCGCCTCCGGCATGTACAGCATCCCTGGAGGGGGAGAGACACGCAGCGAGCAGGAGGTTTGGTGGTTTGACGCAAAGCCCACATTGTCTCTTTAGCTGCGTTTCCATGTCGACCAATAACACAGAGCAAACACACAAGTATATTTCCCAAAAGAGGTTTCTAGACGGGCAGCAGGTGAATTGAGGGATGATACCAAAGTCGGATCAATGGAACATGATCACTGACATCAAGGATTAGAAGTTATTGTACTACTGCTTAGAAAAGCCCACGTGTTGATATCACAAGAATAAATAAACGTAGATCAGTTCATTAATTCATTGAATGTTTCCTCACAAAATAACTAAAAACAAGCAATGAGCAGTATTGATGAGTACTAGTATTGATTACATCCTAACGACACGGACGCTGCCTGGGAACAGGACCCCCGGCCTGAGATCATTACTCTGAGATCGTTGCTACCCTGAGATCGTTGCCCCCCACCCTGAGATCGCTACCCTGAGATCGCTACCCCCCACCCTGAGATCGTTGCCCCCCAGCCTGAGATCGTTGCCCCCCAGCCTGAGATCATTACTCTGAGATCGTTGCTACCCTGAGATCGTTGCCCCCCACCCTGAGATCGCTACCCCCACCCTGAGATCGTTGCCCCCCGGCCTGAGATCATTACTCTGAGATCGTTGCTACCCTGAGATCGTTGCCCCCCACCCTGAGATCGTGACCCCCCGGCCTGAGATCATTACTCTGAGATCGTTGCTACCCTGAGATCGTTGCCCCCCACCCTGAGATCGCTACCCCCCACCCTGAGATCGTTGCCCCCCACCCTGAGATCGTTTGCCCCCCTGAGATCATTACTCTGAGATCGTTGCTACCCTGAGATCGTTGCCCCCCACCCTGAGATCATTACCCCCCCTGAGATCATTACTGAGATCGCTGCTACCCTGAGATCGTTGCCCCCACCCTGAGATCGTTACCCCCACCCTGAGATCGTACCCCCACCCTGAGATCGTTACCCCCACCCTGAGATCGTTACCCCTCGGCCTGAGAGCGTTACCCTGAGATCGTTGCTACCCTGAGATCGTTGCTACCCTGAGATCGTTGCTACCCTGAGATCGCTACCCCCCACCCTGAGATCGTTACCCCCCACCCTGAGATCGTTACCCCCACCCTGAGATCGTTACCCCCCACCCTGAGATCGTTACCCCCCGGCCTGAGAGCGTTACCCTGAGAGCGTTACCCTGAGATCGTTGCTACCCTGAGATCGTTGCTACCCTGAGATCGCTACCCCCCGGCCTGAAATCGTTACCCCCCGGCCTGAGATCATTACTCTGAGATCGTTGGCCCCGCCCTGAGATCGCTACCCCCCGCCCTGAGACCGTTGCCCCCGCCCTGAGATCGTTGCCCCTCGCCCTGAGATCGTTGCCCCGGCCCTGAGATCGTTGCCCCGGCCCTGAGACCGTTGCCCCCGCCCTGAGATCGTTGCCCCCGCCCTGAGACCGTTACCCAGCTTGTCGGCCAGCTTCTGGGCCAGCGCCCCTTTCCCCGAGCACAGGTTGCCGTCCACGGTGATGATTTTGCTGTGGTGCTTTAACCGCGGCGTCGTCCTCTCGCCCAGCGCGTAGGCCAACCAGCCGTACCGGAGGCTCCTCGCCGGGCTCGTGTGGACACACGCCTGGAGGACAGAAGCACAAACTGGTTTTGGTGTACGCGCTGTAGACCATCATCCAACGGTCATTAAAACTTACTTGGCGCGAGGCCACGGGCATCGAGATCGTTTAAAACTCACTAAACTCAACTACCACGGGGCCTCTGCCTAATAAATGAGTAATCAATCAACTCAGACGGACAAGACTATGGAATATACCGTTTAAAAGCTTGTTCTTCTTTGACGATTCTCCCTTTAAAAAGAGTTTTAACAAAAAACAATTGGCAGCAGCTGTGACTTGCTGGTTTCTGAACTCTACACTAACCAACAGCCCTGCCATGAATCCCGCCTTCATGAAGGTTCCACGTCCTCCTCTTTTAACAGAGAACTGCATTAGAGGGCCGTGGATCCAACTTCATGGTTATTGTGGAGGCTGTAGTTTGTGAAGCTGTCTCAGTTCCCTGTTTTACGGTCTCTTCACACACTACTGCGTTGCAAAAGCGCTGCCGTAAAATTGGCAGAGGACACATCAGTGATTGGTCTGAAAGAGAGAGCGACAGGAGAGGCTGTAGAAGGGAAGAGCCAACCGTTATCCGACCATGATAACAAACCCTCCAGACTTCAGGGAGTAAATCGTGTGCCCACTTCCACGCATGGACCATCTGTTAAGGCTGTAGACAGTATTACATTTCCTGCGATCAATAAAAACACACAACCTCAGATGACTCCAACTGCTTCCAGGAGAAGGTCCAGAAGGGGCCGAGTCCCAGCGTTTATTTGTGTGAATTCTTATCGAGGTCGTCCCGACTGGCTGTATTTTACAAATCATCACAATAACATTTGGATGGCCGGCTGCAGAAGGTCAGACCTGCATCAACAACACCAGCAGCCCAGCTCGCTGCTCCCTTCTTAAAAAAAGCGTTGCCAGGGGCAACAACTCGCACACCAGCCGTCTCAGTTTCTCTCCACCGGATGCTGAACCCCCAAAGCTCCTACATGCACCTTACTGTATAGTGGTACCATATAGGTTGCATGTACGTATCGCGTACTGTACGTGTCCTTTGTATTCATCAGCTTTACAATGGGCAGTATTTATAGACACACAACACTTAGTGTGTGTGAGATACAACGAAGTAAATTGACTTAGTTCATTAAGCTGCACTATGGTTAGCCACCAACCACCAACAGGTAAGATATGGTGATTTACAATGTAGCGTTCCAATCTGGTCTATCGTATTGTCTTAAATGTATTTCTTCGTAGGTGGTCGTGATGTACGTCGCTGTATAACCGTCAGTAAAGGAGATTCGCGCTAATCAAAATGTGTGTGTGTGTGGTGAGAGGCAGCATGTTGTGTTCTACGACACGGCCCTGAACCAAAACTCTTTCTGGATCCTGATGAGCTGCAGGCTGCGTAGCACATCTGCCTTTGGATCCTTTATAGTTTTGCTCGACAGGGTTCGAATCCAGATTTTTATAATATGTCAATAAATCGATTTTCTTCAATGTATTTCTTCATACGTGTCAGTGATGTGGGGATCACTTACTTACAATCGGTACTGCTGCAGTGGATGTGTGATGCGTTTTGTAAATGTTCTGCAATATGTTTGTGAATGTGTGACGAATCAGGCGACCGAGGCAGAAACCAGTAGGGACGTAACACCGAACAACACCCTCCAACTGTGATTATTGACGATAAAGTAGAGCCTCTCGAAGCGTATTGCTTAATACATACATGAACATATGGTATACACACGTTAATACCGCTTACACACATCACTGCTTGTTTCTATATTGATTTCTGAGCATTGCTCTGCACTTAGAAGCTGAATTTTAATTAATTGTCTCGGTACTTGTACGACCACAATAACACTGGATGCCATTATTCGGCTTTAGGTAAATTGGTTGAAACTCTGCATTCGGCTACATGGAGACCGGCCATCGTTTAAAGGTCTAGACATGGTTGACTGAGAACGTCGTGTACGCGTTCATAAATATACAGTATAAATATACTTTGACCGACGGGCTGATTTCTTAACTCTCAACTGCCGGTGACTTTACGAACAAACTGACAGCTGGCCCGCAGGCGCCCGAGTGTGATGCTAGTGCAGCTAGCTAGCGGTGCTAGCATGCCCTTGTAAACTTGACCCACCGGACCGGATCAGATGTGCGCGTGTTTCCTGCTCTCACCTTCGGCGCGACGTTCACCCCTTTAAGAGCAGTCGCCCCCGACGGGGCGACCAGCCGGATCACCCTCAGGGCCATGATTCAGCTGTCCTCCAAAAAGAAAAAGCCTCCGAGCTGACCCGAGAAAGCACCGCTACCCGGCGCCTGAATTACACGTCAGAGGGCTTGAGGGCCTTCGCTCAGTCCGGGCTCCTCGCTCACGCGTTCAGTACGGCTCGTTAATGCCTGATTTTCTTTCGGTTTTTGTATGAGCCAAACACGTCTGGAAATACCAATACAATACGTAGCAGAAGAATGCAAACTAATAGATACAAAAAATAGATGGATTTATTACACATGTTTCAAATGTATAATTATTGAATAAGCCCTGTGTCGTTTATCGATGAATTGTTTTGTCAATCTTCTAACATAGGCACAGTGAGATATTCAAGCGGGTTGTTTTTGTGAGCAAAAGCTTCCAAAGTCAATAGAAAATGTAGTGACTAATGCAAAACCAGTTTATGGACAAAAGCTTTCAATGTCCGCATCGGATCAAAACCAATCAGTAAATGATCGAATTTAATTCAAAACACAAAACACAAACTAATTTGATGACAACCTTCTAATTGATTGATCATTTTTGATTTTCTAATCAAACATGTGTGTTTCCCGTAATAATGACTATTATACAGATTAGTTTAAATGTTTTAAATTGTGATTATAGACTTCACTCTCACTTCTTAATCTGGTCATATAATCCTCGGGGGCCTCATGAGTTATTTCTCCATGAGTACAACATAAATACCTGGTGCATCGCTGTGTTTTCACCAGTATGTGGCAGTATTCATTTGATTTAAAAATAAATCCACACGTTTTACGGTAATAGCGTTTGGAGTTGATGTTGCCTTTAAGGGCTGCTGGTTAATACTGGGATTATATGTGACAACGTTAAAGTTTAGAAATAAAATATTACTACTGCTACTTAAACCACCAAAAAAATCCATCACATGCCAGGATTTACTCTCAGTCTTGACCCTTTATTTTAGGAAAAGAAAACACAGGTAAATTTAAGAGTTGAGACGCTCAGACTTCATGACAGTGACCTTTATTCAGTCCCCCAAAAACTATTATTACAAAATGTTTATATACTATTTTACAAGTCCTGCATTTAAAAATCTGACATAAGTAAAAGTAAGTACCGAAAAAAAAACCTCCCCCCCCCATGTGGGCTGGCCCCTCGACTCGCCTCCCCAATGTAAGCGGGAAGAGCTCAAAGTTGCTCAAAGACAGACGGGATAAATAACTCATCTGGCTCTGCTTCCCCTCAAGAGATGTAAACGGACACAACAGCACACGGAGCGTCCGTAAATGTAACCGAGGGTTTGTAATGCGATGGTGTGAACAACGGGATTCAAACCACAAAAACGCACAGACAGAAAAAAGCTGAGCTCATGAAGCAACATGAGCTCAGCTGTATTCCATGTTTTTCTTTTGTCACCACGACCCTGAATTCACATGAAAAGGGGAGGCAAAAAAGAATGTCCAGTAAGTAATCATACGAATGTTTCTGGCCCAGCGTGGACATCTGTTTCTAATCTCCATAATCTGGACTAGAATTCACAGATCGTGGGCGTAGACCTGCTGTCTCATCAGGTGGAGGTCGGAGGAGATGCTGCTGATCAGATCAAACAAACGATCCCGACGAATCGTCTTCCGCTCCCGGCGACGAAGGCTCCACGTGATCACCTTCTTCTGTAGCTCGGCCTTCTCACACCTGAAGCCCTGCGCGCTTTACGCAACCCCTCACGCGGCCTCCCACCGGCCCTTTGCCCCGTCGTCCCCGCTGACCATGGGGACATTTCTCCATGGATGGAGAAGCCTTTGGGGCAAACACAAGTTGTGACCAACTGTTGACCCCGCGGGAAAGGTCGGGAAAGTCACCGTGAACTCTGAGGCCAAGATTACATCTGGTCCAGTTCTATGAACGCGGAGGAAAGCTGCGTCCGTGCTTCCTGTCTCGCCTCCTTTAGGCAACACTGGAACTGTTCTTTTGGAAAGAGAAGGAGATAACCCCGTCCCACAATCCCATGCCGCAGCAACGTTTAAAAACAGGGTTTTCATTAGTCCGCCGTGGTTCAATAAAGCAACTCACCCTCATACTCTCAGTAGCAGTGCAGTGCCCCCCCCTCTCGCAGCAGGAATCAGAGTAATTAGTCAACAGTGGAACAACAATGGTCCACATTCAGGCCTGCCGGCGGTGAGGCCTGCAGGAGGTTCGGTTCGGCGAATCCATCTCTGCCAGATTTCCACTGTTTTTTTACAGCAGTTTTTTTTTTTTTTTGACAGTTTGGACCGGCTTTAACGGTGCCAGCGGGGAGGAGGCGTTGTTTATCATTAAAACATCTCGGAGGCATGGCAACGGCGAAAAAAGAAGAAGTTCATATTCTCTGCTGCACTCCACACCTTCCTTAAAGCATCAAGAGAAAGCAGCAGCAACGTGGCGCACGACACATTGTGCAGAAATCAGTTCTCAAAGTGGAGAGGAAATAGGTGTCAGCACTCATTTATGCAGAGTTTCTCTCTTCTCGTTCTGACTAATGTTCACGTGTCATTCTTCAATCGTGAATGCATCTGAAAGCTTCTTGCATCATCATCATCACACCCAGTTAGAAATACCTCTATATTCCCTGCAGATTCAACGTAATGCCGTTGAGAAGTTTCTGTTTTTAGTCTCCACAGTGAAACACATAGAGAAAGTCAGTTCTCACTGCCAACATTAAATACAACAGAGAACGCCTTTCAGCCCCCACAATCCCCTCCTGGCTGCTCGCACACGATGGCGACTATTTCAGACATTTTACAGAGATTAGTGGATTTTTTGAGGTATTTAAAAAGTGCTTCACCAGCACTGACCCAGATAAGCAATCTGAAGTTTAACCACAAACGGTCCACGAGATGAAACCCCGCAACCGGCGCCGCGCGTGCACTTCCCGTCGAGCCGAGAGACGCGGGACACGCCTCCGCTCGGCCCCGACCAACGCAGACACACCGTGACACCCACCGGGTGCTTCCCGCGGCCCTCGGTCGGCTTCAGCGCCGCTGCGGTTTGAGGGCGTAGTGGGTCTCGGGTTGCATCTCGCCGCGTTAAGAGCTGACCCCCCCCTCCCCCCTCCCATCCCACCCCGCCGTCCTTCCACGCCGCCGCCCCCAAGAGGGCAGCGGGCCTGCTTCTCGTCAAGCCTCCGCCTGTTTGAGTTCCAGCTCCAGCACCTCGCCGACCCTCAGCTCACAGCTTCCACTGCAGTAACATGTAGGGATCATTAAGGCTACGACTACGGATCCATTTTGGTTCATCGTTGTTGGGCTTTTGGTCTCCCTTTGCAGATTCTTTTCTTTGGCTTGTTTATAAACGTTTGCGGACGATGAATCGCTTCATTTGTTAAGTTTGTCGGGCTGTGACACCTCGTTCACGTCGCGCTCTCTCATAATAATAACTCACGATACTCTAAACAATGAGATAAGAGGCCATAGTTTTCATTTAGAAAGTAATCCGTCGCTATTCTAAGAACTCATTCACACTTCCTTTAATGTGTGCGAGGCTCATTGGCTCAGCGCTGAATACTCCGGGACAAGACCCGACTCTTCAGGGGAGGAAATCCAACCGGTTGATAAACCGGTTGCAATGAGTTCTGGGGATGTGACGCAGTGGGGCGGCGAGGTGGAGGGCCTTCCTGCGTGGAAACCACTGGGTCCATTTGAAGGCGATCTGTCTGCAGATAGCGGGGGATAAAGACATGGAGCCCCGTGTTGATGGCTGTCGCAAAGCAACGTAACCAGACAAGTAAAGAAGCTCGGCGCGGGCTAACGCCTGGAGAGGGTTGCACAGCGATTCCCGCTGCTGCTCAGTGTGTGTGTGTGTGTGTGTGTGTGTGTGTGTGTGTGTGTGTGTGTGTGGTGTGGTGCAGGTGAGCTTTAGCCCTCAGGGACAGCAACTTTTAGTTGATTCTGCTGCCTTTTTCACGAGGATCCGCTAGGATCCGCTAGGATCCACTAAGGGCCACCGGGGGTCACTATGCGGCGGTCAGGGCCGTTCGGACTCAAATCAGCCCTTTCCTCGTCTGTTCTTTGGCCTTCATTGCATCTCAAGCACTGACCTCCAGGGAAAAGTTTGAAAAGCATCTGCAGATTAATTCCTCACCCGTTATTACAGTTATTACCCACAAAGGTTAGAGGCAGGCGGAGAGGTGAGTAAGTTCTTCTCTGTCATCTGGACTGTGAGAGAGCCTGGAGGGCCGACTGAGTGAGACTCATCTCTCCCTTGTTCAGGGGAAGGAGTAACTTTTCTCCTCCCCCGTTGGAAGGAGACTTTCAGACTCCCGTCGTCTTCACTAGCTGTATATTTCCAAGTCATGCGGTCTCCTAAATCTCTGTCCCTTCCATTTGCTCCAACCGCGACATTGTCAGGGAACCACAAATTATGAGCCATGTTTTCACTGTTTGTTTCGTTCTGTGCCACCGATCGTTACCACGGAAACGTGGCCCTCAGCTCTGAGCCTTTTGGGGGGGGTTAGGGTGAAAGAAAATGTTTACCTTTTTGTCAAACTCTAAAATCAACTTAAAGACTAAACGCCTAAACACCAGCTTTAGATACCGCCAGGCATGCCTGTATGTCCTCAGAGACGTGACGGCGCTTCACCTCAGGCGTCCCTCCGTCATTATTTCCCCCTCCTGATTGAAGCCTCCGCGAGAGTGGAGCTTTAGAGGTGGGACTGTTCAAACCAAAGCCACAGACACACGTGGGGGCACTTGTTAACTCTTACCTGGGAATTTAGCAGGAATGTGTGGAAAGTATTGACGTTACATGCAGATAACCAACATTTTAGCGGATCACAAGCAGACGTAACCCGTGAATTCGCCGATTAGGAAGTTCCCCTCCAGTAAGATGTTTCCCAATAATGGATACGCGCGACGAGAGAGCGCTCTGCTGAATGCATCACATGGTTACAATGCAATCAGATGGGAATACTCTACCAAAACTGACATGACAGCGAGGTTTGACATTTGGAAATTGTGCAAAAATTCAAGAGCCATAAGTTGTATAAGTTGTTTTGGTGTGAACTTGACAGACAGCTGTTATGAGGAAGTAGCGTTTGCACAAGATAAGCGCTGCTGTCCACCGAGGAGCCACGTCTGCTCCGTAATCCATAGATCTGAATGGGAGTGAATTCCTTTTTATATGCAGTTTATCGAAGCCTTTGTTCCAGGGTCTTCGATGTATTTGACTCAGCGGCTTCCTATCCTGGTGTGACCCAGCTTTGATGAGGAGTTAGACGATGAGCCAATAATTAAATATGATTTCCTGCCTCCCATGATTTAAGTGGGAGTCTCGGTCTCTTTGCAGTTCATTTGGTCTCTTTATAGGCTTTTTTTGGCTCTTCGTAGTCGTTTTTATGTGTGTTTTTCTCCTTTTCATAGTCAAGTCTCTAATGTTTTTTGTGTCTATTTGCTGCTGTTTTTCATGTTTTCCCAGTGGTTTTGGTGTCTGTTATCTCTTACTGTGGTACACGGGGTCATGGGGGGTACCTGGTAGGCCCATTCAGCAAACAGGTGCCTGTTCACATTTTTTAAGAGTATTTGCTTTCTTTTCGTTTTCTCTGCGGCTCAATGTGAGCTTCCTGTTCTGTGCAGCCTTTTCCTGCAGAGGTGCAAATTAGCCATCAGGGTGTGATTGGTCTCCATGGCAACAGTCACCAGGTCTCTGTCTGTCACTGATGTGCAGCGAGGTGAGGAGGAAAGTTGCGTTTGAAACACTGAGGAATTTAAGACATCAAACAATACATCGTGGAATGTCTGTATTTAGACTGCCTTCACTCATATAAAGAGGCGAAACAATACTATCAAAATAATGCTGATATAAAAAACACAGCGTTGTGTGCTTAGACCCTTAAATGGGGGCAGGTGTATAAACACATCATAAATCATGACAGACAAAAAGTAAAAATATAACAAAATACTATATACAACAAACAGTCAAATGTACCTGTTGTTAATGTTAAATGTTAATGTTAATCAATGTTAAATCACATGTTGGACTAGTGCTTAGAAATTGAAGAAGTGAAATATTCATCCGTTAAGAGCACACTCAGAATTCTGGAATATATCTTATTTGCATACAGACCTATTTGGCTTATTTGCCACCGTGAATGCATTACTTTCTCAAAGCACGGTTGGAAATGCATGACACATGTGTGAGAACCTTTGGTTTGGGGCTGTTCTCCATGGTTCGGGCTCTGTGGTGTCACAACACAAGACTTAATGCTTCAGCGTACAGTGATGCTTCCAATGTTGAGGGGAAGGCCCTGTCCTGTATCAACACGACAAAGACACTACATCTTTCCTCAAGTTTGGCACGGAAGCGCTTAAAGTCCACTGGGGGGTTAACGTTGATCTATATTCTTTTTTTTTTAACAAATCACTGTTCATGGATGTGTATGTATTAGTTTATGCTCCACGTAGAATAAAGTACACGTGTAGAAGGGATTAAAGCATGTAAATCATACAGCACTAAAGGTTGTAGTGAGTTACAAAAACAACGTGCTATGTGTGCATCAGACATCACGCAAGTTATTAGGAAACCATTCAATAACACTTCCTGCTGTGTCTGTCACAAAAAGCTGCCAGGACACAATTTATTTTTCTCCAACAAAGTACCACAAAGAAATCCCAGAACTCTGGATGTTATAAAAGCAGAACGAAGCCACAAAGTCACAAAGACTCCAGTCCACCTTAAAATACACAACTGCAGAATGTTCATTCACATTTCCTGAAAACGCCCAGCGTACAAAGAGAGAGAGAGAGAGAGAGAGAGAGACTCCGAATAATAATAATAATAATAATAATAAAGCTTCCTTGTTTATCGAAGGAAGGCGGGTGGGTGGAACTTCTGGTGAATTCTGCGCCAAACGTTTTCTAAATTTCCCACCCCCCACCACACACTTCATCCAAAACTTGACGAGTTTCTATTTGCACGACCGCGTGGAGCTCCCCCTCAACGCACCACCGACCCAAGGTCAGCCGCGGTGTCCGCCCACGGGAACTCAAACCTCCGCAGACCCCGGGCAGGCTTCCTCCTGCTGCGCCCTTCTCCTTCCTCCCGACATGGCAGTTTGACTCACCGGGTGAAATAATAGACGACTGACCGAACACACGGACTCCCCGCAAGCCCTCGCCTCTGTACACGGAGGAAGAAACCAAACGCGGCGGAGGGGATTAGCCGAACGAGCGTCTGCCCCGAATGTCAAGTTTTGCGATCGTTGAATAAACCAAGTGACACCATGTTGGGAAACCCGGGGTCTTACGCCAATAAGAAGAGGAAGAAGCCTGTTCTCAAACAGTAAGACTTTTCCGTAAAAAATGTCGCTTTTGCTGTCATTCGTTTTGCGTCTTTGGCCGTAGTTTGTAAAACTATTAACAGGACGTTACGTTTTCTTTGAAGTTACAGGTGAAGGTAGGTACGTGAACGCACCACGCAGACCGCCTAACGTTAAGTATCAGTTTAACGTTAGCTAGTTAAGCTAGCTAACATTGGTTAGTAAAGTGCTGTTCGCTAGGTCAGTTATAACCGTTGGCCGTATGTAAATTTTAAGCGTAGGCGTTATAACAGTTGGCTGTATGTAGTAAGTTGTAAGCCACGGTTTCCCTACCATTACACCCCCCCCCCTGAAAAACATTCTGTTTCTCCACCCACGGCAGTTCCGCCACGACACGTGCGCGAATATGTCCGTGTATGTCACCCGCACCCGCGGACAACTCCCCCTCCCACTCCCCGTTGTCCGAACCGTTGGCTGTATATAGTTAGAACTATTGGTTCTATGTAACTTAGTTATAACTGTTGGCTGTGGTTATAAGAGGTGGCTGTTTGTAGTTATAACCGTTGGCTGTATGTTAGCTATAACCGTTGGCCCAATGTAAATGTTAGCGTTGGCTGTATATAGTTAGAACCATTGGTTCTGTGTAATTCTTACCATTGGCTGTATGTAACGTAAGTTATAACGGTTGGCTGTATGTAGTCATAGCGTTGGCTGTATGTAGCGTAAGTTATAACAGTTGGCTGTATGTAACGTAAGTTATAACGGTTGGCTGTATGTAGTCATAGCGTTGGCTGTATGTAACGTAAGTTATAACAGTTGGCTGTATGTAGTCATAGCGTTGGTTGTATGTAGCGTAAGTTATAACAGTTGGCTGTATGTAGTCATAGCGTTGGCTGTATGTAGCGTAAGTTATAACAGTTGGCTGTATGTAGCGTAAGTTATAACAGTTGGCTGTATGTAGTCATAGCGTTGGCTGTATGTAGCGTATGTAGCGTAAGTTATTGGCTGTATGTAGTCATAGCGTTGGCTGTATGTAACGTAAGTTATAACAGTTGGCTGTATGTAGCGTAAGTTATAACAGTTGGCTGTATGTAGTCATAGCGTTGGCTGTATGTAGCGTAAGTTATAACAGTTGGCTGTATGTAGTCATAGCGTTGGCTGTATGTAGCGTAAGTTATAACAGTTGGCTGTATGTAGTCATAGCGTTGGTTGTATGTAACGTAAGTTATAACAGTTGGCTGTATGTAGTCATAGCGTTGGCTGTATGTAGCGTAAGTTATAACAGTTGGCTGTATGTAGTCATAGCGTTGGCCGTATGTAGTCATTATAACAGTTGGCTGTATGTAGCGTAAGTTATAACAGTTGGCTGTATGTAGTCATAGCGTTGGCTGTAAAAAGTTATAACAGTTGGCTGTATGTAGTCATAACAGTTGGCTGTATGTAGTCATAGCGTTGGCTGTATGTAAAGTTATAACAGTTGGCTGTATGTAGTCATAGCGTTGGCTGTATGTAGCGTAAGTTATAACAGTTGGCTGTATGTAGTCATAGCGTTGGCTGTATGTAGCGTAAGTTATAACAGTTGGCTGTATGTAGTCATAGCGTTGGCTGTATGTAGCGTAAGTTATAACAGTTGGCTGTATGTAGTCATAGCGTTGGCTGTATGTAGCGTTTATAACAGTTGGCTGTATGTAGCGTAAGTTATAACAGTTGCCTGTATGTAGTCATAGCGTTGGCTGTATGTAGCGTAAGTTATAACAGTTGGCTGTATGTAGTCATAGCGTTGGCTGTATGTAGCGTAAGTTATAACAGTTGGCTGTATGTAGCGTAAGTTATAACAGTTGGCTGTATGTAGTCATAGCGTTGGCTGTATGTAGCGTAAGTTATAACAGTTGGCTGTATGTAGTCATAGCGTTGGCTGTATGTAGCGTAAGTTATAACAGTTGGCTGTATGTAGCGTAAGTTATAACAGTTGGCTGTATGTAGTCATAGCGTTGGCTGTATGTAGCGTAAGTTATAACAGCTGTATGTAGCGTAAGTTATAACAGTTGGCTGTATGTATTATAACAGTTGGCTGTATGTAGTCATAGCGTTGGCTGTATGTAGCGTAAGTTATAACAGTTGGCTGTATGTAGTCATAGCGTTGGCTGTATGTAATGCGTATATAACAGTTGGCTGTATGTAGTCGTGTATGTAGCGTAAGTTATAACAGTTGGCTGTATGTAGTCATAAGCGTTGGCTATGTAGTCATTATAACGTTGGCTGTATGTAGTCATAGCGTAAATGTAGTTATAACAGTTGGCTGTATGTAGTTATAACGTTGGCTGTATGTAGTTATAGCGTTGGCTGTATGTAGCGTGAAGTTATAACAGTTGGCTGTATGTAGTCATAAGCGTTGGCTGTATGTAGCGTAAGTTATAACAGTTGGCTGTATGTAGCGCAGTTGGCTGTATGTAGTCATAGCGTTGGCTGTATGTAGCGTAAGTTATAACAGTTGGCTGTATGTAGCGTAAGTTATAACAGTTGGCTGTATGTAGTCATAGCGTTGGCTGTATGTAGCTTAAGTTATAACAGTTGGCTGTATGTAGCTTAAGTTATAACAGTTGGCTGTATGTAGCGTAAGTTATAACAGTTGGCTGTATGTAGTCATAGCGTTGGCTGTATGTAATGTAAGTTATAACAGTTGGCTGTATGTAGCGTAAGTTATAACAGTTGGCTGTATGTGGTTAGGTGGTTATAACCGTTGGCTGTATGTGGTTATAATAAAATGCGTGAGTGTGGGGAGAAGTACATTTGACCAGCTTCTATTTGGTAAATTCGTGGTCGGACCTTTTTTCAGAAATGCGTGTAAGTCAGGTAAGGTGAAACGTGTCCTTAATAAAACCTTCATCGATGTACGACTACACTCCAACTCTGCGGAAAAGAAGAGAGCATGCGGACAACCAGTGACCTGCTCGGGCTTGGTTCCGGTGGTTAACTGCTCTGCGTGTTTATTCGGGTTTTCTGGACTCGACTTTGCGCGGACGACCTTAAGAATGCGTCCCATGCTGCCCTGCATTATTAATCACAATCAAGTTGGAGACTTGGGCCTCTGCTCACGCGATGCTCCGGGAGTGGGGGAAGAGGGGGTAGCAATACGTAACCGAACGAAGCAATACC
>BMAF01000010.1:1563706-1767843 GCA_014132575.2 Gasterosteus nipponicus | reverse complement strand
TGGCTGTATGTAGTCATAAGCGTTGGCTGTATGTAGCGTAAGTTATAACAGTTGGCTGTATGTAGCGTCAGGTTATAGCGTTGGCTGTATGTATATGTAGCGTGGTTATAACGTAGTCATAGCGTTAGCTGTATGTAGCGTTAAGTTATAACAGTTGGCTAGCGTTGGTCATGCCGGCGTAAGTTATAGTTGGCTGTATGTAGCGTAAGATTATAACAGTTGGCAGTCAAGCGTTGCTGTATGTAAGCGTAAGATTATAACGGTGGGCTGTATGTAGCGTAAAGTTATAACAGTTGGCTGTATGTAGTCATAGCGTTGGCTGTATGTAACGTAAAGATTATAACAGTTGGCTGTATAGCGTAGTTATAACAGTTATTGCTATGTAGTATTGCTGTATGGCGTAAGTTATAACAGTTGGCTGTATGTAGTCATAGCGTTATAACAGTTGGCGTAGTTGGCTGTAGTAGTCATAGCGTTGGCTGTATGTAGCGTAAGTTATAACAGTTGGCTGTATGTAGTCATAGCGTTGGCTGTATGTGGCGTAAAGTTATAACAGTTGGCTGTAGCCCGTATGTAGCGTAGCGTAAGTTATAACAGTTGGCTGTATGTAGTCATAGCGTTGGCTGTATGTAGCGTAAGTTATAACAGTTGGCTGTATGCGTAGTCATAAGCGTTGGCTGTAGCGTGTTATAAACAGTTGGCTGTATGTAGTCATAAGCGTTAGCTGTATGTAGCGTAAAGTTATAACAGTTGGCTGTATGTAGCGTAGTCATAGCGTTGGCTGTATGTAAGCGTAAGTTATAACAGTTGGCTGTATGTAGTCATAAGCGTTGGCTGTATGTAATAGCGTAAAGTTATAACAGTTGGCTGTATGTAGTCATAGCGTTGGCTGTATGTAGCGTAAGTTATAACAGTTGGCTGTATGTAGTCATAGCGTTGGCTGTATGTAGCGTAGTTATAAGTTGGCTGTATGTAGTCATAGCGTTGGCTGTATGTAGCGTAAGTTATAACAGTTGGCTGTATGTAGCGTAAGTTATAACAATAGTTGGCTGTATGTGTATGTATGTAGCGTATAACAGTTGGCTGTATGTAGTCATAGCGTTGGCCTGTATGTAGCGTAAGTTATAACAGTTGGCTGTATGTAGTCATAGCGTTGGCTGTATGTAGCGTAAGTTATAACAGTTGGCTGTATGTAGCGTAAGTTATAACAGTTGGCTGTATGTAGTCATAGCGTTGGCTGTATGTAGCGTAAGTTATAACAGTTGGCTGTATGTAGTCATAAGCGTTGGCTGTATGTAGCGTAGTTATAACAGTTGGCTGTATGTAGCGTGTTATAGTTGGCTGTATGTAGTCATAGCGTTGGCTGTATGTAGCGTAAGTTATAACAGTTGGCTGTATGTAGCGTAAGTTATAACAGTTGGCTGTATGTAGTCATAGCGTTGGCTGTATGTAGCTTAAGTTATAACAGTTGGCTGTATGTAGCTTAAGTTATAACAGTTGGCTGTATGTAGTTATAACAGTTGGCTGTATGTAGTCATAGCGTTGGCTGTATGTAATGTAAGTTATAACAGTTGGCTGTATGTAGCTGTATGGCGTAGCGTAAGTTATAACAGTTGGCTGTATGTGGTTAGGTGGTTATAACCGTTGGCTGTATGTGGTTATAATAAAATGCGTGAGTGTGGGGAGAAGTACATTTGACCAGCTTCTATTTGGTAAATTCGTGGTCGGACCTTTTTTCAGAAATGCGTGTAAGTCCAGGTAAGGTGAAACGTGTCCTTGTGTAAACCTTCATCGATGTACCGACTACACTCAACTCTGCGGAAAGAAGAGAGCATGCGGACAACCAGTGACCTGCTCGGGTTTGGTTCCGGTGGTTAACTGCTCTGCGTGTTTATTCGGGTTTTCTGGACTCGACTTTGCGCGGACGACCTTAAGAATGCGTCCATGCTGCCCTGGCACATTAATCACAATCAAGTTGGAGACTTGGGCCTCTGCTCTCACGCGATGCTCCGGGGAGGGGGGAAGAGGGGGGTGGTTTGTTATTGTAATCTGATAGGGCCGTGTGTGTCTGTGTGTGTGTGTGTGTGTGCGCGCGTGTGCTGTACTGCCTGTTTTTCTCCTTTTTTTAACCCTTTTGCTTCTTAACAAAAAGATCTATGAAGAGCTATAAAGAGGTGTTACGTTACAAATACAAGTTAGTTTGTTCTCAGATGAAAGTTAAAGCGTTATTGATGCATTAAAACACAAGCAGTCACTTTTTAATGCTTCACAATGTCCAGGTGTAGATGGACAACTACAGAACAGTACAGTATTTTGTTTTAAACAAATACAAACTCATAGTTTTCTTTTTGATTTATTTGCAGGCTACTTTTTGTTGTATGAAATGTCCCAAAATAGAGGGGAAAAAATATCATATTCCAAGGGACAAATAAATCTGTTGAAATCCATCATATGAAAAGTAAATTATTTTTTTATTAAGAGTTATGGCAGTTTTCTGTCAACTAAAGGCATGTTTTTTTGTACACCAGAGGCCTTGCCCTCCGTCCCAATTGAGTTGAATAATTAAACTGACGGACATCTGTCATTATAAAGGGATTACCAATAGATAGAAATATACATCCAAGTAAAGGTTTGTTTACATAAGTAATATTTTCAAAATAAATCGATACCTTTAGAATGTTGAACAGTACCGTACCATGTTATTGTTTTTATTTGCTTGTTTTATCCACTTTATTTTATTTTTTGTCTGTGAAAACAAACAAAGTTAAAAGACTGGATTGCTGGAATATTGATTAGAATTAGGGCTGTCAACATAAACGCGTTAATCGTGTTTGAAAACGTCCTGCTGAATGTGGGGAGATTGTTGGCCGTCAAATGATGGAGAGTTGAGAGCAAAGAACAACAGGAACAGTCACTAGTTCTATTAAAAGCCGTGAATAAAATCGATCCTATTGTTAAACACAGAAGTGGCATATGGACACGTGTGATCCTTCTCGGTTACAGGCCGTTCCCAGTGTAAGAACCCAAGAATAAAAAGCTGGGCCCATGTGCAGACGTCTGCGTTTATCAGAAGACGTGGGGCTGTGCAGCAAGGACTGAGGTTTCTCAGCAAGGACTGCCAGCTGGGCTCAGCTGCACAAAGGCTCCATTGAGCCTGTGGCAACTACTCTGGGGCATTCCACGGTAGATCTGCCCATCCAAAAGTCTCCCTTTTTATTACCGCTCCGTCTTCGGCGTATGCTTCCAGTTTAGCTGACCAGCAGCGCTTACACTAACTTTGAAAAGTGTTTTCCAGGCTGGCGACTGGGCAACAGCTTTTCCTCCAAAAAGCCGTTTTCTAGTTGCCTCATAGTTTTAGTAGTGCAGATTTAATGCAGTTGTATTTCAGCTTGATAATCATACATACATGTCATGTGTTGCCAATCTCTCCAAACACAGACGCCTGTGTGCACACAAGTAAACACAACAACGCACGCTCTGCGTTTCTCTGGTTCTGACCGTACCAGCAACATTTAAACATCTATTTGGTTGCGGTTGTCACTCATGGAAACTGACGGCTAAGAATTGGGTGCCGATTTTTCAAGTTGGTAGCCAGTTGGTCCTCCTCTCAGCCGCGTCGAGCGTTGCTCTGGCGTTGTTCAGCTTGCTGGGGAAATATGAGTTAATTATAGTGTATACACCCCGCCCAGAGTACACAGTGGTAATGTGTATTTAACACTGAGAGAGTGTATATAAATTATATGCTTGTGACTAAGCATTTATTTTAGAAAACAATAGTGTCTTTAATAAGACTGGATATTTTACTCCCGCGGTGCGAATATGCTTCTTACAGTAATCTAAAGGGATTGTGAGAAACACACACTAACCAACGCACACACACACACACAGGCAGACATGCCGATAAGAGGTTTGGCTCAACACCAAAACACAGAAACAAAGTTGGCCTTTGTTCTTTGTCTGGTTTTCAAACAGGTGACTTCTCCAACTGTTGGATGGAATGGCTCTGGTGGTACGGCTAGTGGGCCATTGACAGAAGCACCAGAGGTTCGATTCTCGGCTTTATCCACATGTGGATGTGCCTCAACGGAACCCACTGTAGTCCTGATGTGTGTAAGCGTAGAGGAAAAAAACGTTCAAGAGTTTCTGCCAAATGAATGTAATCTAAACAATGGCTCATGCTGGAAAAGTGCGATCGCAGCAGTATCCCTAAAAATCCCCACTTTGTATGCGTGACAATAAGAAGCACGCTTCCCTCCTCTCCCCATTGGACAAAAGAGCCAACTCCTTCCCAGAGTGCTTTGCTCTGGCCAAACCAGTTCCAGCCCAAAAGTGTTTTGGTGCAAACCCGACATGCAGCCCGTTGGTTTCTGAGTTGGCTCTTAGGAGATTGTGGCTCGCTCCCTCCCAGAGAAAGATCCATAGAAACGTCTGCATCCAATTTGTATCCATATTGCAAGACGCTTCAAGCCCTCATGACATACATTACTCTCTGAGTCACACTGGACACAGTGGATTTGGTAAATGAGTGTGATGTAGTGACCCTTAAGGTTTGCATGCCTCCGTGTATTTTCTTATAACTGGAAAGCAGCATTTACCACTTTTTCGTTGGAGCGAAATTTTTTTTTTTTTTTCAAGTAACAGAAAATCTAAAGTTTGATTGCAGGATATTGTTAAATAGAACCTTTGCCTCATTGTACCCCTCCAATGATCTTCGTTTTTGTACGTTTCTGCAGATCACATGTTATTTGTTTTCACCCGATTCTGTTTTTTTCACCTCTCGGTCTGGAAAGATCCTCGTAGGCCAAGGCCCGCCGCTATTGTAAACTATCCTCCCTGCAGATTGGAAGTCTGTGTTTTGCAGCAGCCAAATGTGTGCGGAAAGCAAGGCACGCTTTTCCTTCTTCTGAGCCGCTGAGTCATGCCTCTGGATCGGCCAGACGCTCCGCCTGCTTTCAGCAGACAAATGTGTGTCAGTGTCTTTAACACGAGCCGCCTCCGCTCCGAGGTCACTGAGGTCAGACCTCCACTCTTTCACTCTCGAGATAAGGAAACCAAATAGAAGCTTGGGCAATGAGGTCAAACATCGGCTTTCCCTACAATGAGCGTCTTGATGTCGGCCGCTCAGCCCCGTGATCCATAGCAAACGAAGGTGGAGTTGGGGGCAGCGAAGGGGTTCTGAATGCTGCCTTTTGTCTCCGCTAGGCATTTCTTGAGAGTGAGATCAGCCCGGCTCCATTTCTGAGAAGGTATAGCTCAGGTCTGAAGCCAGCAATCGAGTTCAGGCTACAGTCCCCACAGACGATTCGGTGGCAGAGGAGGACATTTTATAGCCTATCATTAGCCAAAGTTTTGGTAAAGGGGACCTTTTGGAGGAGTTTTGGTAGGTAATTTACATGCTGAGACGGCAGATAAGCTTCTCAGGGTGATTTAAGAGCTGGAACCAACGTCTGATAATGATCACTGATTGGTTCCTGTTGATAAATCTTTACTGGAAAAAACTCCTGACGTCTGAAAGAGCTTCACGACTACAAGTTATGAAACCTCGGGTTTTTTCCCCAAACGGGCGCGTCCACTATGGGGGTGGTAGTTCTGGTCTATTTGAGAAACTGGCAACCTGCTGAGTGGCCTTATTTTTTTACATTGGAACAATTATGCCTTTAATGTAATCATAAAGGATATCTAGTAGGGGTGTAGCGATTCATTTTAATAACGATTCGATTGGAATCGCGATTCATGGTTGCCGATTCAATTCATGGACGATCTGGGTTCATTTAGAACGATTCGATTCAGTGACTTGAAATCGATTCAGTAACTTTACTGGACAGTGCAGGCAAAGTTTCTGAGATCCCTGTTGTTTCTTGTAAGGAAATCAGGTTTAAATTAATTATGGATATTATAAACAAGCAAACAACAATTAATGGCAAATGTATCAACCTCTTCTTGTGCAACCATTTTCAATGTAAACATTACACAATAATTACACAATGTTTGGATCAATTTACAGAACCCTGGATGTTCAACCTCATCGTAGGGTCGCACGTCGTTACAGATAAACTTGTTACTGTGATGTTGAGTTTGGTGCTGGAGGCCTGAGGCGTCTGCAGAGCTGAGTTACCTGCTGCTGCTGCAGCGGTGACGCTGCTAGAGGTCCTGACTGTCGGCGTTGTTTAATCCCACGGCGCCTTAGCAGACGGCCGGAAAGATTCCTCGTGTTTCCGTGGTTTTTATTTGTCTTCTACATATTCTACAAACAGCGAGCGACTTATTTAGAACACCTCCGTGTTTGCAAAAGCCAAAATGTTTCCACTGGATCGATAAGTTGGTTTGTAAATGTCTCGCTCGCAGTCGTCTCCTCCACGCTGTGTTTTGTTGTTGTTCCGAGTTTCGCGCGGCTGCCGCTGCGTACTGATGACGTCACAGACAGGATCCAGTAACGTTTAACGTGTCTAAAGTGCTAAAAAACAAACAAACAAACACACATCCATACCATTTTTGTACTTAAATCCAATGTGCAGTTTCCAAGTATCGATACAAGATTATGTACCATTTCAATCGATTTGTAATCGATATATGTCGCCCGGAATGCCGATTTGCGGAGCACGGATCGATTCAGTTGGATCGCAGGAATATAAATCGATTAATCGATTCAGTGAATGAATCATTACACCCCTAATATCTAGTAAATGTCTTATTTCTATGCAGTCGGGTGTGAGAACATGTACTTTACAGCGAGCTGCATAAAGGCAATTCGATCAATGATCATTTTCTCAAATGTTAACACAAAATATCAAGTTCCACAACTTTCTGTGCATCCACACAGATTTCACTAAGCTCAGCTGTCTCTGGGAGGAATGCCGTCATTGGCCGTCTACGCGGCGTGCGTGTATGTGATTGGACACGCTCATCGCTGGGAAGGAACACTAACATTACCAACGTTAATTGACTAAGTTGGTAGCTGTTGTTGCCGCTGTCATTTTACGGTCAGACTAAACCTTTATCCTGAGTTACGGCAGCGTCGCCGCTGCAGAGACGTTCCGCTTTCACACCTCAACCACTGAAGTTAATAAATGCAGAAATAATAATATCCTATTATTTTTATTATTTATTCGACATTATTATTATAAATAAGAAAATGATGGAAATGAAGTCGCGAGTTGCTCATCTTTTTCTGGCAGTAATGAGCTTCCATATCAAGGGAAGTGTTTCTCCAGCCCGTGTGTGGTGGAGGGATGGCGTCTCCATAGCAACCTTTAGTGCAGCACGTGTGTCACGTATGCAAGCGTTAAGTGGCCTCAAAAGTAAAAGTTAAGCGGAGCAAATAAAACTGCCGGCCTGACGTGGTTTTGTCAGACGACGCGTGTCGCCAATGGGACCACTTGTTTTTATATTCCGTATTTTATAGTTTGATTTGTGTCATTTACTCTGAGCTGAAGATGAGATGAGTTAGAAACAAACCTGCGCTGTGTTGTTAAGTGAAAGCGGTAGATGTTATTGTTTCATGCTCAATAGGAACTTGGGGTGGCTTTAGATATAAATATCCCCATAATGATATTATGCTGTGTGAACTTGTTCTGAATGGAGAGTCAAGCTAACGTGAAGAAATGAAACGGGATACTTTTGTTTTGTCCGAGCTGAATTAGCCTCCGGAATGATGAGGATTGTGACCTGCGATCTGCCGCCAAGCACCTGATTTGATTTGGGAGCCGATGTCCTGTTGACTCACCGGTTCCTCAGCGTGTATTAGTCACAATCACGGCCGGCTTTCCATAAGCTGTCTGCTGAGAGTCAAAATGGCTCACGTCTGATCGGGCATGTGTCACAGCAGCTGGGCCGGTTAACCACAACTCCATCCTCCTTCAACAACCGGCCACGTGTCCCTCTCCTTTCTCCACAGAAAAAAGGTTTCGGACGGCAATGACGTCGTCAAATCGAACCCGTCAAAGCGCCACCGTGATCGTCTGAATGGCGAGCTGGACCGGCTCACTGACCTCCTGCCCTTCCTGGGGGACGTTCGCTCCCGCCTGGACAAGCTGTCGGTGCTGCGCCTGAGCGTGGGTTACCTGCGGGTCAAGGGCTACTTCAAAGGTGAGGATGCTGCAAGCTGCAAGCGACTTCTAGAGCGACGCATGCAGACGCTCGCGGCCGAGGCAGGAATGTGAAGCGTGCAGGAATCTGGTTTTAGGAAACAACTCATCCTCAACACTCACTCCACCCTCTCTGTTAGCAACACTTTACAATCCTCACAAATATTCTTTTGTTTGCTTTTAACTCCACAATATACCTTCATTAAACGTGTCGACACACTGGCTTCGAGTGGTGAGTCAATTATATGTGAGTCACACATCTAATATTTCCTTCACCCGCAGTTGATAGTCCTCTCTGATTTAAACAGACCAGGTGTTGGCAGACGCGTTGCTGAGTAACTGATATCTATATCTAGAAAGTATCACTTTTTTTCATAGTTTCTCTGCGACCCCCCTATTTAATGGTGGGGGAAACACTGGTGTGCGCCTTGAATCATCTCAGTGTCCTGATCCCTGGTTAGAAGCTGCTGCAGCGTTACTTCACACCTTAAAGGCGTCGGGTACAGACACCTACAGAAGTAGGGGACTAAATGTATTACGTTATTATGATATATTCACCATTAGACATCTTTGTACTGTTTATTTTCCTTTTTCATGAACCTGCTCTATTTAGTGAAGATATTGTCTCTCTAGGATTCTTTTGGGTCAACCTGTTGATCCATGCGACGTTGACATCAATCCACATAACAAAAGGAAAAACAGTGTGCAGTGTGAACACTGGCTATGAATGGACAGGCTGTCAGAGGAGACGGGACATTCCAGCGCTGCTTGTTCTCACAACCTCTTGCCTACTTGTTTTTGCTCATTTCAGATAGTTTCCATAAACTATGCTCAAGTGCATTTACAACTTGACATTTACACATTCTGTGAATGTGATTCTCTCCACCAGCTTTGAATTCCTGCCATATCAGCAGGGCAGTAACTACTGGAGATGGTGTATAGCTCAAAAATAGTTGGGATTTCTACAGTTACATCGATCCCGGTGCATTTTATTAAGTCGGTCAGCATCTAAAGACCTAGTTTGACGTGCAATGCAGGCTCAGCAGGGTTTTCATCCACTTCATTAATAAATGACAGACAGCACATATTGGGTACTAGTGAAGTTGTGTCAAACTCCTACTCAAAAACTCAAAAACAGGCCCTTTTTCACACGTACATCTGCGTCGTCTAACGAGGACCTTTGCGTGGGAATGTGTGCTCCTCGTGCATATTTCAGAACATGCAGGCATGTGATGAGTGATTTATATGTGAATCAAATATCTTTGATTCAGGTGGGTGTGTGTTGCAGTTTAGACCCCGATCAATTCACACGTTGCTGTGTGAGAGAGAAAGAAGTGTGTGTGGCGCTTTATGAACATTTCTCTGGTTTTATGCATCCGATCCTGTTATTTTAAAAGCCAAGTTCTCCTCTCCGGATATTGCGTCCTTAACCGACCCCAGAATTGAACCACCACAGCCATTTTTCAAAGACTGCCTTCCTGTTCCACCCGCAGCGCTCTGCAGAGGTCAACCAAAAACAACCATTGAACACAGAAATGAAACAACCTTGCAAAAGGATTGACTCCCCAACCCAAACGTGTGTATTTGTGTTGGTAACTGTGAACTGTTGAAGGTGTGTGTGCTGATTTAGAAGTCTGCTTCAATCAGGCTCGCTGAAAAGACGGTCCTTGGAGGGCCGGATCACAATGACATGTGGCATCAAACGGCCCACGTGTCCCCCATCAGGCCCGTAAATACTGCTGCTTTGCACAAGATCAGCAGGTAATAAGAAATCAGAATCATCATCTCCGGCATGTTTGCATTGAGCAGCTTAAAGAGGGTCGTGTGGTCACGGACGACACCCAACAGTGTCGTCTGACAAGTCTATTAAAAGATGTGAGCTTCAACAGGACGCTGCAGTCAGCAGCAGGAACATGGAGTTAAACAGCTGTTGTGGGTTTCCAAACAGGGAAATGTCACATCCCGTGTTCTTAAGTTCTGACCCACTTTAAAGAGCTGCTGCTTTAGTTCTTACCATCTGTCTCATGTGAAAACCAATGGAACACAGCTCTGTTTGCATTATGATTGATGGGTACATGAAGGCTGCCTCACTGACAATGATGTCGGTCCCCCCCCCCAATCGTGCTCTTTCAGTCAAATGTCGGTCTACATTTACTGAATTGAATATTAAGTTCAGTAAAGTAATAATATTCCTGGTGGGTCCCATGGGGACACAGGAAGGGGAGGGACTTGACCCCATTGTCCCTGATATCCGATCCGGCCTTGGGAAAGTTAGACAGACCGAGTCCATGTGTGGGTGAGAGGGGAAGTAGGGAAAGAAAACTCAGCATGTAATTAAGTAGTTAGTGCAATTGTGCATAGTTATATGGTTTAGCAGTAAATTGCAGCCAGCAAACTCCACTGTGAACCGGAGTCTCTACTTGACATCGATCTCAGATGAGCCGCCGTAGTCGTCCTGTAAGAATAGATTGGTCATCGCGGTGTGGAGGGAAATAGAACAGCGCCTTAGTGCTTTGACAGACGTCACTTACAGTGTGTGTGTGTGTGGGAGCCTCAAAAGAAAAGGTGCCGTTGATCATGACGGAGGATATTAGGTTGCAGTATTGTGTAGGTGTACCTTTTTTGTGTGTGTGCTGTCAGTGAAGTCATGCAGCGGCTCTGATACCATGTTTATTCCAACCGGGGTGTTGATGTCTCGTACACGCGATCACAGTTTGTTTAGAAATCTCCCTTGAAGTATAATGAAATTCACTAATCCAAAGAGTGCGATGAGGACAGGCAGTGGTGCAGACAGCCGGAAACAGGTGCCGGGATATGAGATGATGCATCAGTTGTTCCATAATAAACTGGATTTTATCTCACAGAAAGTTCCCTGTAACCGAGTTAGGCTCTCTGCATATTTCTAAGTGAGTGTTTGTGAATTGTTTCTGATGCAAAAACTGGGTGAAAACATATAGAGGGACGAAAACAGCCTTAACCTAGAGCCAGACCAGAGTCTGAGGGCTCAAGCTTCACAAGCCGCGTGCACGAGAGCAGGTCGTAGCAGAGACGCGTGCACGGCGCTGTTGCTGCTCCAGCTGCACCGCTAACAGACACAGAGACGGTTCACTCGCACTCTTCAAAGTTGAAAAAACAAAAATGTTCGTGTTCGTGTTTGCCCTCCTCCTGCAAGTAACGGCCCCAGAATGCAAGGAGATCACATCTGTATTGAGTCAAGTTTCCCAGGCAAAGATAACACTTGAACACACGATAGCGTCAATGCTCCCCTCGGCCTTATTCTCCCTGAATACAGCTTGAATCTCCATGTAACTCAATGCCATTTGCATGCATTAGCATGCACTGGCTGCTAACAGCTACCATTAATTAGCTGGTCGCGTGCCGATTTCAACACTGATTTGAATTTTTAAATGCTTTATTATCCGGGAAAAAATATGGTGCATGAGAGTGTTTCAACGCAGGTGTGTAGTAGTTTGCACGTGCTCAGTAGCGATCGGTTAGGCTGTGCGGATCAGGCAGTGAGTGACGCATGTTAGTGTTCGTGTGTAGCTCAAGTGAGCTGGTGCATGATTAGTTGATATCCGACTGGTGGATTGACTTGCATAATTGTATGTGAGGTACTTTTGACTAGTATCGCGAGAGGAACGACTAATTAAAGTGTGTGTGTGTTCTTGTAGGAACAGAAAATACACGTATGAATCTGAAAATGAGGATGAAACTCTACTCCAGTTTCAGCTGTATGATGTTGGACCAGATGAACGTCTCCAAATGTATTCCCAAACGCAGATAATCTAAACCAGCGGTTCCCAAACTCAAGAACGCCGCGGCACAATTTGAAATCTGAAAATCTTTTGCGGCCCACCCGAACATTTAATCACAACTCTGATCAAAACATAAACTAGGGATGATTAAATGACCTCAAGAATTTAACCGATTAAAAATGTATTAACCGACAATGTATGTTTTGTGTACCATTTTCTCCGGAGCTCATATATATTTACTTTAATACTACAAGAGGGCCCATTTGACATTGTTTTGTTTGCCTTTTGTTGAATGACGACAGGCGGACAAGAGCAGCCGTTTGACAGCAAGAGCCTTATTGTTTTATTCATCTGTTCATTTAAATTGTTTGTGCTCCATCAACTAATGTTTCACATAACTAATGTGCCGCTTGAATTGTTCAAATAATACTTAAACTGTGAAAAATGTTTTGTATCTTATCAATTATCAATCGTAATTTAAATCATAAATATTTTTATATTCATTTCAAACTTTTCAAAATTGAAAATTGAAAACATTTTATTTATTTATTGTGAATGACCTCTCGCGGCCCACCTGCAGTACCCACTGGTGGGCCGCGGGTCTAAACAATATCACCAAGATTGCCTGTCTGGGGTTCTGCCAGTGAAACCCAAGCCTCCAAGTTCACGTGGGGACATGCCTACAAGTTAAGATAGCGATCTCATAAATCGGCTTCAGAGAAAAGAACAAACATAAGCAATTTCAGGGTATACGAGTGTGATTTAAAGACCCCGTAGTGAAACAAGCTATTTACGTCTACCTTAAATGGCCGATCTTCTTTTCCTTTTTTGAAGAAAGCCGTCCCGTTGGGCCTCATAGCGTGACTTCACGAGGCAGCGCTGGATACTTTGAAAGGCTTGTGGCTCGCTGCTGCTGAAAAATGTGTAGTTGCTCTCCAAGTTCCATTGAAAACATCCAAGGCCTGTTAGCAATCACAGTTGATGTGGTAACCCTGTGTCATGTGCTGTAATTTCATGTAATTTGGTATTGGGGATATCTGAACCATGTAGACACAAAGCCATGCAGGGGGGGGGACACAACACAGGACAATATTTGGATCTATTTGTCTTGTTTGTTATTGAGTCCCGGTGTGTTTTTCCTGATGCATGCGCTTCAAATCTCTGCATAATTCAACTGGGTATGCTAACGTATGAGAGGAGGCCGTCTCGCTGGGACGACAGAAGTCGCCTGTTGGCTCCCGATTCCCGACTCGCCTTTCAGTATATCGTGAGAATGCGAGCAACCGCTGGGAGACAGATTTAATCATGTTTTCATTTTTTTCCTCCAATTTCCATTCTCTGGAAAGTTTGTTCTCCGTCTCTCCAGCTCTGCAAACCACAGAGCTGCATCTCTTCTTCTCTCTTCTCCTTTGCTGGTTTGGCTGTTGGCCCGGAGCCGAGTTCGCCCACCAAGGCTCTCTGTGACATTTAGAGTCCTCCAAAAACGCTTGTGTTTGTTTATCTGCCGAAACAAAGTCAGCTGTCTTCCGCAGAGTTCAGTTGGGAAATCAGGAACACAGGAGATGCCTTATTTTATTTTATTTTAGGCCCTCGATCACAATCAGGGTTTGGAAGGAGTTTGGTAATATAAATATTTTCATCCAGGAGTGCAAATGAGCTTTTAGTGTTTATTGTAATTTGCATATATTTCCACAGCTTTAACTTTATAGAACTCGCTATGTTTTGGCTAAATTCAGACATCCTGTCGGAGGTAAATCTGGTGTTTTACTACCTTAAAACGTCCTCCCTTCAGAGACCGCCTGCACTCCGATAAGAATCACTTCAACGATGTGATATGTGAGGCGCGCCTGAGGTTAGCTTTGGTTTCTCTTGTGTGCCCAGTCCTAAAAACGATGGCATTGCTTTTCAAGGCAATAACAGGAGCCTGGACGGCCGTGAAACAGCTGTCGATCCAAACAAACAGCTAAAGAAACTGTGTCCTGGATGGAACGGACAGCAACAAAGAGGTTTTAACGTTAGACGCTACCGACGTGATCGACAGCAACAGTCTCACGCCTGAGCTTCATTCACATTGATCTGTCAGTTAAAACACCATCATTAACTAACAGCATGCAGAGAATATGCACAAGTCAAGCTGACTGTCAATGATGTTTTTCTTCTTTTAATTTGACGTGGCGTCGATGTAATCTGTATCTGCGTGATCTTTGGAATGAATCCAAAGTGACAGAAGGCAGACAGGCCTTCAGCTAGCGGTTAGCTGTAGCATCATCCATGCCGGGTTTGTGCCAGCGTAATGCTGGTCACTACAGCTTTGCCGCTAACTGTAAGTTCAAAGGGGTCTGATGGAGGACGAAACAGACGTGTTCACCACTTTGGAGTCAATCCAACAGAAAGAAAAAGGTTTAATACTCGCATGTACGTTCAATGTGATCGTCTCTACTTCCTCTTCCTATAGAGATAAGAGTGCTATCACCAGACAGGACGGGCAGCTAGCTGGTTAGCATGCGCAGTACATGTCAACCCCGTCAGCTGTTGTGATAATGATAGTTAATTATGACATTAAAGTCTGGCCTGACTTTACACATTTCAACTTTTAAGATACACCCCGCAATTATTTGAAAAACCCATTTTTATTAAATGTATTCCAAGCTATAATAAGCTTGAGCAAAAATCCGTTATCCACCCAAAGCTGCTCCTTCCTTCCTTTCCTTGACATTCTTGTCTGATCATAAAAAGGCTGAGGCTGTTTCCTTCCCCTGAAGTCATTGTTGTAAACAGGCACATTAATCAAAAGGCTAATGGGAGGTTAAACCCGCCGATGTGACCCGGCTCATTGGCTCTTATTTGTCACAAGCGCCGCCCTTTCCTGCACATCCGCGTGAGAGAACAGCGATCTCTGTACACGATCTGCTGGAACTAAATGTTTTCAAATCAAGATAATATTCCCCTATGCTTTGCCGGCATACTTTATACTCGCTCTGAAGCTGGCAGACGTCCAGCCTGTGACAACATTTCCCTTTTCTCTCCACGGCTCCAACAGTGTCTCCACAACACATGCTAACTGTGTACATGCTTCTTAGAGCAAATTAGGCTTTCACTCGCCATTAATATATGAATTCATCTAGTTAGGTCTTAGATTTTGCGCTTCGGGCTTGGCCGTCACTACTTCACGCTCCGACTGGAGCAGTCAGACTAGATGGCGTTTAGAAAAAGCTCCGCCTCGCCTCCTCACAGTCCTTTGGACTTCTCTTAATTACCCAGCGATGAAAAGGCCGCCTCTCTGCCTGAGTGACGGGGATGTTTGCCTGCAGAGCATCTTGCATCAAAGGCGTGCTCTGCACTTAGCCAGTCCTATAATGGCGTCTCTCTGAAACAGGAAGCTGCAGTTTCTTGGTGTCGCATTAGAAGCATTGAGGGCATCTGTTTCGTACGACAGCCTGTTTAATCACATTGATCAGGGCCGGGATCCGTACATCTTGTAACGTGTTGCCCTTTTTGTTTTTAGGATCAGATATCAAAGAAAAGACTCCCTGCTGTCAAGGTTGTTGGTGGGTGTTGCAGGATTAAATCCCACTATTGAGACCTGGAGATTTCTATAAAATGAAGGAAAGAGTTTCTTTTGTAAGGAATAACTTTACACATGAAAAGCAACAGATGATCTGAGTCATACGGTATCAAACCCATTATGAAAACACCACGTCCCTGCTTTATCTTTGGTGTTCTTCACTGCCTTCCACAGACTTCCAGTAAGTCTTTCCCACTTCTGCTCAAGCTCTGGCCGAGTATCATTAGGGCGACTCTTTATGCTCCTAAACACCATCAGATAATTTAAACATAACATTTTAGAAAACCTGTAATACAAAAAGGATTGTTTTTCCTGATTTATGGCGATAAAAAGAGATCAAATCCCCTCTGTAAAAACCTTTGAACCTTATATGTCAACAAAATGAAAAGATCATCTTTGCTCCTAGCTTCATCGGATTTTCTGCTTTCTACCCTGGAAATGTACGAAAATGAGCACATATATGGCAGTATATTTGTATATTTAAATATAAGTGTGGTCTTAAACAGTCACTTGCAGCTGCCTAGAGAACTGTAAGTGCACATGAACAACAACTCTGCAATAGAGTCCATAAAGTCTTACTCACGCAATCATTGATTAGAAAGAACAATTTCCCTGTGAATGATTGACTGAAACACTAATATGCTGTGTGTGTGTGTGTGTGTGTGTGTGTGTGTGTGTGTGTGTGTGTGTGTGTGTGTGTGTGTGAACGCTTTATTTCCATGATCTCTGCACATGTAGCGCTTGTTTCACGCCGTCGGTGGTCGTGTGTGAGGACTGCTTTGTGTGTCAGACCTGCAGCTGTGTGTGTGTGTGTGTGTGTGCGTGTGTGTGCCAGCATGGTGTGAGTCCCCGCTGAGGGGTGGGCTGTGTGTTGTGTTGTCGTCCCCCCCTTAAAAGAGGGTGCGTGACAGGACGGGACTGACGGGTCGGCAGAGGCCGTATCCTTGGATCTTCCTGTAGTGGCGCGCCGGATAAGGGAAGCACTCTTGTCGGATATCGCTTACCCAAAAAGAACCACCCCAGGGGCAGATGCAGTGTGTTTGTGTGTGCGTGAGAGTGTGTTTGTGTTTGTGTACATGTGCAGGCTGCCAGATCAGTTCTGCAGCAATGACAAACTCTGTCTTCAGGCTTAAGTCCAGCTTTTCTTCTTTTGCTGCTCCAACATGAGTGGTGATTCCTCACATGTACCAGCGAGGTTCTTGTGGGTCTACTGAAGCCTGCAGCCACAGATGACTTACATTTGTATATTGTTTGCATTGTATCCAGGCGCGAGGCACGTTCTACCATACACATGCAAAAAGGATTCCCGCGGCAACATCTCTCCGAACAACAGCAGGACTCTTGTGTTCTTGTTGAGGAGCATTTTTGAACATGACCCGACACGGTGCGGCGGCCCACAGAACAATGACGAGCAGCTGCCAGGATGAAGCAGTTGTTGTACTTGGTGCAGGACGCCTGGTGCGCGATGCAACTCATCTCCCCTTTGTAGAAACAACCGAGTCAATGGCAGGTTTTTCGGACTCCCTCACGTGGACACGGTCAAGTTCTGCTGCCCCATGGAGCTCTGAGATGTCCGGTGGAGGTGGGGATCACTGGTAGAGCCACATGTGTGGTTGGTGGGGGTGGGGGGGGGGGGGCTCTGTGGCCTCATTGTGTGCTTCGTGTCCATCTGAGCCTCAAACATCTATCAAATAATGCTCTTTGATCTCCATCCTGATCCATTGGACACTTTGTGTCTCCGTTTTGTCTCCTTTCTCTGCAGCGACTATGAGCACGAGCAGCAGTGCCACGTTCTCCGGAGTGTCCAACGGGGGCGGCACGGACACCACTGGCTTCTCCGAGGGGGAACTACTGCTCCAGGTGAGACACGAGGCCAAGATCTCCTTTCCTTTACTTCTTCCAACGCTGCATTTTACGATTGGAGGATCCTGCTGTAACCCACAAGCTCCGACAATCCACCTCCCACATCCCAACAGGCAAAGAGCACAACACACAGGACGAAAAGAGTGTTGACACACCTTTAAACCGTTGCATTGAAAGCTGCTGCTGCTGCACTCAAGAGGAAGAAAGTCCCACGGCCTGATTGATAAGCCAAACGTCGCAGGTGCACAAATGGCGAGCCAGCCTTTGTTTGTTTGGTCGCTGCCGGCGTTGTGTGGAGCTAATCCAGGTCTATCCGCGCCGGAGGAGGTTTTGACAGGTCGTCTTGGGGCCTCATGCCAGAGCTCGGCCACGCTCTTTGGCTCCCAACAAAACCGGCACTTTGTCAGGGCGCCTGCGCCTCGTGTATTGACGCTCACCTGTCAGCTACATTGTCTCTCTCTGTTGTTCCGCGTGGCCACAACGGGCAGTGATTGGGACGCACAAAGGGCCTTCTGACGTTCAGCAGCTGGTGGCTTTGTTTTTGGATTACCAAGCGGCAGCGGGTTTTCAGATTTTGATTGAAAACATATACATCTACATAAATATTCATTTTATAATATTCATACTTTTATTTTTGACTGTTTCAAAAAACAGGCGAAAGTCGAATGATGAAAGTGCTCTGATGGTTTTATGTGCAGTTCTTTGAATTGCCTTGTTGTTGAAATGTGCTACACAAATAAAGTCTGTGTTGCCTTCCAGGCGTTGAACGGGTTTGTGATGGTGGTCACGTCAGACGGTTTGGTGTTCTACGTCTCCTCCACCGTCAAGGACTACCTGGGCTTCCATCAGGTGACTTTTAGTGTTATCAGAGAGGGCCGGTTTGAGCCACACCAACCAGCCCTCTAACTCACCTGCGTCTTCTCCCCAGTCGGATGTGGTCCATCAGAGCGTGTTCGAGCTCATCCACACCGATGACCGGGCGCTGTTCAGGCAGCAGCTTCACTTCGCTCTGAACCCCCCGTCTGCTGCCGCAGGCGGAGACGGTACGTTCCCTCCGCGCTCTCAGCGCTGGTGCCAGCGGCCGTGTTTTAATCTCCACCCGTTGTGTTCTCAGCGTCGCAGAGCGCCGGCAGCGCGGCGGTGTACAGCCCCGAGCAGCTTCCCCCGGAGAACTCGTCCTTCCTGGAGAGGAGCTTCGTGTGCCGCTTCCGCTGCCTCCTGGACAACTCCTCCGGCTTCCTGGTGGGTCCAATGTTTTTAGATTGTTGTCACCTCATAAACATTTAGCTCATGATCCATTTCAGGAATCCACACACAATAAGCTGCTTTGTCCCGTCAAACTACAAATACGATTTGAAATGCAGTTTGATTGTACTGTCGTTCCACAGCGATCGCAGTTAGCGTCCATGTGTGGTGTAACTACTGATATTCTTCCACCCAAACCAGGCTCTGAAGTTCCAGGGGCGACTGAAGTACCTCCACGGCCAGAAGGTTTCCAACGGCAACGGGATCAAACCTCAGCTGGCGCTCTTCAGCATCGCCGTGCCCGTCCAGCCTCCGACCATCGTGGAGATCCGAGCCAAAATGCTCCTGTTTCAGACCAAGCACAAGCTGGACTTCACTCCCCTTGGGGTCGACAGCAGGTGCTCCAAACGCCTCCGCTCCTCTTTCATGGAGTCGTTTATTTTCAAAACCTACACCAAATACCATGATTTTACACTAACGTGGCAGGACGCTTTTTTTTTTTTTAGCTAATTCCAGTTTTTAGCACACTTGATGTTGTTCATCTTTTTCCTCCAGGGGGAAGATCATTCTGGGATATTCAGAGATGGAACTGTGTATGAAAGGCTCCGGCTACCAGTTCATCCACGCAGCCGACATGATGCACTGCGCCGACAACCACCTCCGCAGTACGTTGGCTATTTGGATTTGATTGACATTACATTTTATTCTGTTCATCTGATGTCATTTTCTTCAATGACAAAGTAAACACGTGCCTGTGAACAATATGGATCAAAGCTTGGTGGCTGTGTTTTTGTTGCCATGTATTGCTGCTCTAGTGGAAAGTTCTTTGTTTCGCAGTGATTAAAACAGGAGAGAGCGGCCTGACGGTGTTCAGGCTCCTGACTAAGTCGGGCGGCTGGGTGTGGGTGAAGTCCAACGCCAAGCTGATCTTCAAAGGAGGAAGACCTGAATTCATCATCGCATATCAGAGAGCTTTAGTGTGAGTGTTTGATCCTCGATGAGTGGCTGCACAGCCACAGCAGCTGCAAAGCAGAATGCGGGTTTCCTCACATGTGCCGCCTGGTGGAATGGCAGCAGAAACCAGAGCCAGGCGGCGATCACGAGGCCCTCGGACCTTTCGCCAGTAATGTAACGTGCCCGCTTTGGTCTCTTCTCAGCAACGCGGAGGGCGAGGAGTTTCTGCGTCAAAGGAGGCTGCAGCTTCCCTTCAGCTTCACCACGGGGGAGGGCGTCCTCTACAACACCGGCCCCGCGGTGGACGTCGCGCACTTCCAGTTCAACAACATGTTCACGGACGTGAGCGAGATGAAGAAGGACGTGACCCCCGGCTCGCTGCTGGACTGCTTCCTGAGTCAGGATCAGACGCTCTACACGCAGACGCCGGACACCCCTCTGCCCGTGGATCAGGTGTTCATGGACAGCGAGGCGCTGGTCACCATGGGCACCAGCAACCTGGTCGTCGTGAAGGAGGAGGCCAAGCAGTCGGCGATGGCTGTGCTCGACAACCTGGAAAAAATGTTGGAAGAGGGCGACTTCTGCAGCACGTTGCAGAATCTGGACGTCAGCGACGTGCAGCTGATGGAGTGGGAGAATGTCCTCAAGAGATGCGGTCAGGATGGAGATCAGCAGAGCGCCGTCAAGTCCGAGCTGGACAGCGTCCTCACCGACGACATCTTCGACTTCATCGATACCGTTGTGTTCAAGGACAAACACAATGGTCTCCAGGACAGCTCTCCCAGCAGCACTCAGCAGAACCCCCTTCACGCAGGCCGGGCTCAGAGAGCCTCGGCTGTTTGAGGCGCCGAGCGCCGATCGGATTTACTCCCCGACGAATGGTCTCTGCGCCCGCCAGCAGGAGGCGATGAACGGCCCGCCGATGGCAGAGTCCGCTCAGATGTTCACCCAGAAGCTCTCCCACCTCCACCCCGAGCTGCCTGCTGCTCAGCAGCTGCAGCTCCAGGACATCTTCAGCCCGTCCATAGAGCTCCCGGAGCTCACCGTGCCAGACTCCCTGGCCTCCCCTCCATCCTGTGGGCGGGCCCCCGCTGGCCACGTGGGATGCCCTCAGACGCAGTCCGGCCGTCCTCTGCGGTGTCCTCCTGCGATGGCACCGAGCCGACAACTGCTGCAGGGCTCCGCCCGGCAGCCCAGCGGCGCTGCGCCCCGCGGACATGGACACGGTGCCCCACCTGATTCCTTGCGATGCCTTCGATCCCATCGGCACACCTGACATTCGCAGCCCCTTTGTCGCGGCGCGCCAGCGAGGAAGCCCCTCGTTCGAACCTCACGGCCAGCCGGCCCGGCAGTGTCCGCAGAGCCGGCAGCAGGCGGCGCCTCAAGTCGGCATCGTGCACAACGGACAGAATCCCGAGAAGCAAGCGCGCCTGTGGCCCGGCGCCGCGGCGGGACTCACCCACGCCCAGCAGGGGGCGCTGGCGTGCGGCCAGGCGGCCGCTCACAGCAGCTGCATGTTCGACCAGCACTTTTCCACCGGTCCGGCGGGAGGCGACGTCCTGGCTGCGTCCGGTTCTTTGGGCCCGAGGGGGGCCGAGGCGTCCGTGGATCTGAGTCCTCCTCAGGGGTCCTGCTACTACCAGTGGAGCCGCGGTGCGCCTGCGGTGGGCACGTCCCCCCTCAGCCAGCAGCAGGCCGGCATCGGCCCGCCCAACGTGGGGCCCATTCAGCACTACCGGGTGAGCCTCATTCAGATCCTTCATTCATTCAAACTACACATGATTTAAAACTTCAACTAGCTGGTTTTGCTCTGTAAATATTTACTTGACTAATTGTTTCACCACTAATTGATTATAATAACGTAGAGATGGGGGGATATTTTTGAAAGTTCTTAAATATCAAAGGTGAGTTGTCTTGTTTCATGTGCTGCATGGAGCCCCGATTTACAACCATTGACTCGATTGACCGTTGATTCATTTTAAATCTGTTCAAACGACGACACCAGAAGCCCCCTCCGACCTTTGTGCCGTCCGCTTTCTCTGCAGGACGACCGAGTCTCTGCTGAACTCACCGGCATGTTTGCCCCCCCTGCTCGGAACGTAGCCATGTACCCGACGGAGTAGAGTCAAGCCACGTTCATATTTGTGCCACAACAAGTCCTGGAGGAGGACAAAAGTCAGTATAGCCGGCCTGTATCAGCGCTTCACAGACTCTCATGCTTACTCTCATTGTCCTGATGTTTTATATCGCTCTGTATCATTTATACTCTGTCCAGTCTGTAATGTTTAAAAGCTGTGCTCGTCAGTTAGTGAGTGAAGATACACTATAGTAATAATGAAGTATAAGGCCACAAGTGCGTTTACCAGGACGGAGCTTGAGCCAGCGAGGACGGGACAAGTGAGTCCAAGCAGCCAAAGAAATAGGTTTTTATAAGGGAAACCGGCAGTCGCGTCCTTTTCAGCCGGGGACGTTCATTCGTGTCCCAATTGTGGATACCGAAAGTAGAGACGGCGGAACATACCGTTTTCTTAACTGTATTTTTTATATGATGATTTTAAACTCTGACAACGACCTTTCCAAAAGATGTCGTCGTCATCTTTGTAAGAAACAGTGACAATAAATCACTCAAAGTGATTTCTACCTGAAAGCACAGCTGAAACGTCAATGTGATATAATTACAGGTTACGTAATCTGTATATTTTAAATGAAATGTGGTCGATATAAGTACCATCGAAGCGTTCTTTATACCAAAAGGCTTTGCTCGCAGTGAGGACCCCCCCTCTGACGTTCCTAAGCTGCCTGGGCAGCCGAAAATAATCGTAGGTGCAGTTGAGTTCATCTTATTATTTTCAGCTATGGAACTACCCGTAAACTGGAAGTGCCATGGCGCCGAGCCTTAAGAAATCACAGACCTCCCCCACTGTAACATGCACTTATCTCCAGAGACATAAATGATCTCCAGTTGTTTCCACGTCCGGCAAAACCTGGAGGTGGTTTTAGGAGAAGCTTTTCCCGAGGTGGCTCTTAAGTCGCCGCGTCGTTGCATTGGACAACGCCTCAGACAGATGAACCAATGATGCCTTCAGGTGCTGCTCAGTCAAAACAGCGCCACATCAAACGGAATGCTAAAACTCCAGTAGGTAACAGGCAACAGGTGAACCCCTCCCCCCAGGTACCAACGTCCTCCGGAGGTCTGCGCTTCTGAATGGACTTCTGATCCTCCGGAATAGGAACACGCTAAAACGTTTATTCACCCCAACATGAGCTGATATGAAAACATGAGCATTCACTTTTCCTTGTGCCTTCATTGCTGCAGCTGGCAGCTTAAAACGTATCTTCTTGTCAATGTATCCGTGCCTTGTTGTATATGGAAATCCTCTTTTGCGAGGCCTTCCTGTGGAGCTGCTCTGACATAAGGGAAGCCGTAGGAGATGCAGTATGTGAAGGTTTTATCCCTGAGTGTATTTCAAGGCCCTTAAACTAAACGTCCGATGGGAACAAGGGAACCCGTCTCTGTGGAGATGGGAGGACGTGTCCCATTGATGAGGGGACTGGTCCAGCAATGCACTCTGCTCACATTCACCTGCTTCTGCTCTTCGGCGTGGCTCCGTCACATCTGCTCTTCATTCCAGATGTTTGTTTCTCCCACACTACAAGCAGTGGTTTGGGTTGAACCTGAGTGGGGAAGCATGGCAGCTTTATCGTAGTCCAGCTGTATTGTGGGAAATCACTCAGTATTCAACCTTTTCCGGAGACATCTTGTTGTTTTTGGAAATAGCTTTCGGTAAAATGCCTCAAAAATCTTCAAGAGAATTCTAAAGTCTCGGAGGACAGATGTACTACGCCCCCCCCCCCTCCCCCCCGACTGAGGATCTCAGTCCACGGAGCCTTTCAGCAAGCCAGCAAACAAATGCCTTTGGTGATGAACACAGACACGTGATGCCTGTAGCCACTACGAAAGGAAACGCAGGAGCCAGATGTTTTATTCCCAGCTGTGTCGTAACGCTAACATGTGCCTTGCCATATTCCTGTTTTTTTTTGTAAAAGAAAAAACAAGTGCATAATCCACTTATATTTAGCCAAGTAGTTATAGTATCTATATCATAATATATGTTGAACAAATAACCAGCCTTTGTTTACTGTTGAATGCTTTTTCATATATACGTGTGCAATGATTACAACTGTCTGGCTCATTTGTTTATAAAAATCAATGTTTAAGAGCATCTTTGGTGTTGTCTTTCTTCTTTTTATCACTTTGTATGAGTCCATATGCACACACATACAAACATCCCGACATTAAAATCAACATCAAAATCATTTAATCCAGTTACCAAAGAAATCATTAAAAGTACGATTAAGATCAAATATTAGATCAAATGTGGGAAGAAGGGAGAGGAAGCACACAGCTCCGCACTGGTGACAAAGTATCTGAGCTGTTTTCGTATTTTAAGGAGTGATGGTTTCGTCCACCAGAGGGCGACCGCAGGTTCAATTCAGCAGGGAAATCTCTTTTAAGGTATTTTATTTGAAGTGTATTTCATTAGAATTCAGCTGTGTATTGTTTTGAATTGCAAAAATCATATTTTTTGATTTTGCACATCCTTTTTATCTTTTTTTCCTATGTACAGTATTTCAATAGCTTCAGACGTTACTTTTCTGCAGACACTCGAGGGCGTTATAACACTCGTACTCAGCAGCATCGGCTCATGACAACGTTTCTTCAGGGGCTTTTTTTCCTCGACGAATGAAGAGCAAAAATCATATTTTGGTGGTTTTATTGAGTCTTCATGTCGTTTCCTTTTGTCTCTGAGGAAGATGTAATAATGCTGCTTTTTACGGCCCAAACTAACCAACGTTTTTTGTTTGTACTTTATTTAAAGCTGTTAAATACATTTCAGCTGAGGACAAACCACATACAGTTTATTTTAAATGCTACATGTACAACTCCTCGACTAGGACTAAAGGACATGGATTATAATGTTGTGTGACTTGATGTCCCACTTCCCTTTGACAGCTCGTCCCTGTGATGGGGTCAAGGCTTGAGTTGTGTTTGTACGGCCTTTTTGCGTCGCCGTGGCAACGTGGAGACTGTGATTACAGCGGGGCTGCAGGGAACCGGCGGCGTTGGGTCCGTCGACCCGTCGGGTTCAACGTGAGGTACCTTCTGCTCTGTCTCTCTGACTATGAGTTCCACCAACCACCTCTGGGGTGAAGCTTCACACCTGCAGGAGACTCGTCTTCGTCTCCTGAGTACGACGTGGACGTCCCAGTGCACGGCTCCCCTCGTCGGACCTCCTCTCAAGGTTTCCATATACAGTAGCAGGACAAACTCCACATATCTGTCTCGTCCGCTGTCAAAACCCAATCGTGTTAAAGCTCGGCAGCTGCTCAGTCTGAGGAGGTAATCTCAATTATTCACATTTCATTTATTCTGTAAACCCTTCTTTAATTTTCCATATAAAAGTAATTTCCCCTCAATTAGGTTTGAATGCTGTTTCAGTGTCTTCTCTTCTACTTCATTTCTACTTGTAGGTACGACACTCGTCCTCGTTTTGTGTTCAGAATTGGGTTTTAAAAAGGAAGAAAAAAACAGCCTTTGTCATTATAAATTAGCACGTTGCTCTCAGGTGTGCGTTTGTGTTCATGTTTGATTGACAGGAGGCTGAACCAGTTTACAAAAACACTAGAGGGCCTTTATTATCTCCCTCTACATCCTTGCCTCCTTTGCTCGCCTCCTTTCCTGGCGTCTTTGTTACAGCTCGTAGCTGTATTTTAAATGACATGTGACCTTTGAACCAGCTGTCCATGGCTTCGTTATGTGGCTGCACTCCACGTCTCATTTGGACGACTGTGATGGTTTTCTACACAGGTCTCTACGTCACTCCTCCACCTCCACGTCACTCCTCCACATCTACGTCACTCCTCCACCTCCACGTCACTCCTCCACATCTACGTCACTCCTCCACCTCACTCCTCACCCCCATGTCACTCCTCCACCTCCACGTCACTCCTCCACCTCTACGTCACTCCTCCACCTCACTCCTCCACCCCCATGCCACTCCTCCACCTCTACATCACTCCTCCACCTCCACATCACTCCTCCACGCCACTCCTCCACGCCACCCATCCACCTTACTCCTCCACCTCCACGTCACTCCTCCACCTCTACGTCACTCCTCCACCTCCACGTCACTCCTCCACCCCATGTCACTCCTCCACCTCTACGTCACTCCTCCACCTCCACGTCACTCCTCCACCCCCATGCCACTCCTCCACCTCTACATCACTCCTCCACCTCCACGCCACCCCTCCACCTCACTCCTCCACGTCACTCCTCCACCCCATGTCACTCCTCCACGTCACTCCTCCACCTCTACGTCACTCCTCCACCTCCACGTCACTCCTCCACCTCTACATCACTCCTCCACCTCCACGCCACTCCTCCACCCCCATGCCACTCCTCCACCTCTACATCACTCCTCCACCTCCACATCACTCCTCCACGCCACTCCTCCACGCCACCCCTCCACCTTACTCCTCCACGTCACTCCTCCACCTCTACGTCACTCCTCCACCTCCACGTCACTCCTCCACCCCCATGCCACTCCTCCACCTCTACATCACTCCTCCACCTCCACATCACTCCTCCACCCCCATGTCACTCCTCCACCTCTACGTCACTCCTCCACCTCCACGTCACTCCTCCACCCCCATGCCACTCCTCCACCTCTACATCACTCCTCCACCTCCACGCCACCCCTGCACCTCACTCCTCCACGTCACTCCTCCACCCCATGTCACTCCCTCCACGTCACTCCTCCACCTCTACGTCACTCCTCCACCTCCACGTCACTCCTCCACCTCTACATCACTCCTCCACCTCCACGTCACTCCTCCACCCCCATGCCACTCCTCCACCTCTACATCACTCCTCCACCTCCACATCACTCCTCCACGCCACTCCTCCACGCCACCCCTCCACCTTACTCCTCCACGTCACTCCTCCACCTCTACGTCACTCCTCCACCTCCACGCCACCTCCTCCCCATGCCACTCCTCCACCTCTACATCACTCCTCCACCTCCACATCACTCCTCCACCCCCATGTCACTCCTCCACCTCTACGTCACTCCTCCACCTCCACGTCACTCCTCCACCCCCATGCCACTCCTCCACCTCTACATCACTCCTCCACCTCCACGCCACCTCTCACCTCCACGTCACTCCTCCACCCCATGTCACCCTCCACGTCACTCCTCCACCCCCACGTCACTCCTCCACCTCCACGTCACTCCTCCACCTCTACATCACTCCTCCACCTCCACGTCACTCCTCCACCCCCATGCCACTCCTCCACTCTACATCACTCCTCCACCTCCACATCACTCCTCCACCTCCACGCCACCCCTCCACCTTACTCCTCCACGTCACCTCCACCTCACGTCACTCCTCCACCTCCACGCCACTCCTCCACCCCCATGCCACTCCTCCACCTCTACATCACTCCTCCACCTCCACATCAATCCTCCACGCCACTCCTCCACGCCACCCCTCCACCTCACTCCTCCACCTCCACGTCACTCCTCCACCTCCACGTTACTCCTCCACCCCCATGTCACTCCTCCACCTCTACGTCACTCCTCCACCTCCACGTCACTCCTCCACCCCCATGCCACTCCTCCACCTCTACATCACTCCTCCACCTCCACGCCACCCCTCCACCTCACTCCTCCACGTCACTCCTCCACCCCATGTCACTCCTCTCCACGTCACTCCTCCACCCACCCACTCCTCCACCTCCACGTCACTCCTCCACCTCTGCATCACTCCTCCACCTCCACGCCACTCCTCCATGCCACCCCTCCACCTCCACATCACCCCTCCACATCACTCCTACATATCTACGTCACTCCTCCACGCCACCCCTCCACCTCCATGTCACTCCTCCACCTTTACATCACTCCTCCACCTGTATGTCACTCCTCCACCTCTATGTCACTCCTCCAGTCACTCCTCCACCTCCATGCCACTCCTCCACCTCTATGTCACTCCTCCATCTCCACGTCACGCCTCCATCTCTACGTCACGCCTCCACGTCACTCCTCCACCTCTACGTCACTCCTCCACCTCTACGTCACTCCTCCATCTCCACGTCACGCCTCCATCTCTACGTCGCTCCTCCACCTCTCTGATGTCATCGGTTCATCTCTCGTTTCGTTCCAGTTGTTACAGTGAAGCATGAAGCACGACGCTCAGCGTGACTGAACCTTAACCGCTGCGCAGAAATCACAGTGTCTTTATCATATATTTGTATCTGTATAATATATGTTTCAGGTTCTCTCTCGTTGCTACGCAGAGACTTCTCCCAACGTTGCAACGAACTCGGCTACATTATTTAAGAAGTCTGACCCCCGTCCCACATTCTGCTCAACACAAACCTCCAGCTCCCTCGTTCCCCGCGCTGATTGGACGCTGGGACCTGCTCGAGGACGCGCCGGCGTGCTCGCGCCCGGCACGTGTTTCCAGGAGACTCTCCCTCGTGCCCGCGCGTCACCCTCCATGCCCCCGTCCCTCTCCAGCGCCAAACCGTTGCAAATCCGTGTTGGGCGTGCCCGCCAGTGGAATGCGCGCGCACGCTAACCCTCCCCCGCCCCTCCTTTGCAGCTCATGCCCGGCGCTAATTGTAGTGCAGCGCTGGTGTAGATTATAAAATGTAAATACTAACGCGTTCTATGCGTCTATTTGAGGACACTTGTGTCGCGTTTTTAATCTGCGCTTCCTCCACTATGACTCCGTCTTTGTCTCCATGAGGAGGGAAACCCAACAGCGTCTTTCTGGGACAACTTCATCCTCCCGCGAGCCCGATGGGACAACAACGCTTTACTCATTTTTGATTTGATTTTTTAAGCGGGTCGCATGCTGCTCAAACGCGTGTTTTTTTTTCGCTGCACATTTTGATTTAACTCCAAAGTGCAGCGGCCCGTGAAAAAAACAAAACCAAGTCCTTTCCTGTCCAAGTCACCGCGTTTGGCTTTTTTGACGTTTCTTTTTGAAAGGAAGAATGCGTTGCGGTGTCGATCTGGGGGATTAGCGCAGAATATTCCATGTAGCGCAGAAAGCGGCTGCGCGCGTTTCTGGGATCCATCGCAGGCTTATATAAGCAGAGCCGTCATGTATGCAGGACGCAAGCGGAGAAAACCCGTCCAGAGAGCGTGAGTCCCTTTATTCCGTTCTGACTTCACATGCCGGTTAAATGCAGTAAAACAGCGGGTATTAAATGGTACAAATTGGGCGGAAAGCGGACGTTGAATCCCTAAATGCGCAAACCCGCCGCGAGCCGCGCTTCTTTATTCCATTTAGAAAATACTGCAGATTTAGTTTGCTCCTAAATAAATGTGAAATCCGCTCCTGCCACAGGAGACGTGTCCACGTGTCCTTACGGGATGTCTCTCGATGTCCTGCAGGGAAATATGTTCTTTGCTGTGTAAAATGTTCCTTTAATGCCTGCAGATTATTGCAGGCCTGCAACCGCGGCCTGATTAAAACCTCACGCTTCGCTTTCACATGTGTATTTATTAATAGAGCTATTTTAAAAAAATGCACCTGCTAATGAACTAAAAGCTTTAATAATACAGCGTTATTATTAAATGAGTCTTTGGTCAAACCGCCTCTGATCCACCGCGACCCGCGAGCGGGTTGTTGCGCCATTTTCTGTCAAAATGTCCTTCAGGGGATTAGAGAGGTTATTTTAATGTATCAGTAATCAGTATCAGTAATAACATGTATTTGTTCCACTTGATATGTTATAAATGGAAACATGAAAAAAAAACAAGTATGCTCGTGTTTTAATTCTTTACACCACAAACTTATTTTATTATTATTCATCCCAAAACATTTGATCACGTGTTCAGCAGCGACGATCCCCGCGTTAAAGATGCGCGACTCTTCGCTCTTCTAATGAAGCGTTCGTTCGTTCGTCCGCGGCCGAAACGCGTCTCGGGATATTAGTCAGAAACCCACGACGGAAAAACAAAAGAGTTGCACAGAGTTGCAAAATGCCCACAATGCTCCTCTGTGCGTTATGGAAGAGGGTTAAGGGCTTTTTACCCGGAGCTCCGGTCCGACTGGTGGCTCAGGTCTTCAGAGGGGGGTCAGTGGAGGCGTTGTGGTTCACGACGAGGCCTTTAACGCGCACACGCACGCACACACACGCACACGCACTAAGGGTACACGCTAACCGATAACGGTTTGGACCCTTGAGGATTTATTCCTCATTGTTCACCGTTTTGCCGACAGGAAGAATCATTGCTGTTCAATTTTTTTTTTTTGAGTTTTCAAATCACGGTTAAATTAATTCATCCATAAAATCCATTAAAAAAATAACATGACGACAAGTAAAGCCGATGTGAGACAGACTTTGAAATCCACGAATCGATCAGATAATAAGCATGTAGAGGACGTGATTTACTAATAACCATAAAACTACATGTCAGCGCGCAGGCCGAGCTGGGAAAGTATCATAAGATATTTTGTATTCTGTATAAACGCATAATAAAGCAGCATGAACAGATCTTACCACTTAAATGCTTCCTTACATTTGTAAACATTAAGCAATAAAAGCAATAAAGTGCGTGGTTCACTTTAGCCCTGCATAAGGCATACGCATCTATTTTGCTCTTTATTGTGTGTACACATTTATTTTTCTATGTTGAAGGAAGACAAAACAAAATAAGAATTTCATTCTACAGAATAATTATATTAAACGGTAAACATGACAACAAATATCTTACATCTTAACACCAACAAAAGAGAAACAAAACAATGTTTGAACAATTTGTCTTTTACGAGGTCAAAATTGTGATTTGGCCCTTATTCTCTTATGTATCATCCCTTAATAATAATATATTTTATGTTAGACTGCTATTAACCGAACCATTGTAACTTTCACAGTGGAACTTATGGAACGCTTATTCTTTTTTATTCCAGTATTTGTGCTGCTGCAACACCTGCCTGGAACTATAATTGACAGCGAGGCTCCTGACTGTTATTAATATTTTAAACCACCGGTCAAAATGTTTCACGATCACGTTTTTGTTGCATGGGTTGTTTTTAAACATACAATTCCAACAGATGGTTGGAATATCTTAGGGTTAGTAGTTTAATTATACGTTGGAGATGGTCCACATATCCATCCTAAAACACTTCGTCTTCAAATGATCAAACGTTTGTTGTTGAGTTTCAGCAGGAGATTCTCCAGTTTTCGTTTTCTTTGTGATATCAGCTCAAACTCTATGAATATTTTGGCATTAGTACGAGAGCCGTAGAATCTGAGCGTCTGCTCCATCTGCCTCCTTGTATTGCTGCTTCTTTCCAACTTTCCACAGTGCCCGAAGAAAAACAACCAATCAGAGCCGAGCAGTCTCTCAAACGGCCAATCAGAGCCGAGCAGTCTCTCAAACGGCCAATCAGAGCCGAGCAGTCTCTCAGGAATCAGGAAACAATTATTGCCATAATGTGTCAGACGTACAAGGAATTTGACTTGGCGGTTGGTGCGTAACAGCAGACAGTACGGCAACGGACGACAAGACAACAGTGCACGAGGAATACGTTTTAGTTTCAAAATAAAGGAATAAAAGTTAAAGTTAAAAATATTTAGAAATAAAAAATAAAGTGCACCGGCGGACAGACAGCCAATCACGGCAGTTAATCAGTGCCGAGCAGTCACTTAAACAGCCAATCAGGGCCAAGTAGCAACAGCAAATCAGGGCGGAGCAGAATCTCAAACAGCCAATCACTGCCCGAGAACTCTGATCGAACTGGGAAATAACTGGGAATGATGGTCAAACCCAGAAATGAGTCAGCATTTTTTTTTGCCTATAGTCATTTACTTATTTTCAGCCATGACGTTTAAACTGAACTAAATTGTTTTGTTGCCTAAACTACAGGACTGTTTTAGAACGTCAAGGTGTAATTGAGTGCTTGGCAAACAACTTTTGAAGAAAGAAGAAGCGCCCCGTTCCGGATCGTTTTCCTCTTGTCTGGTGTTTACCGTGACCTCGTCTCTCCAGGGTGAAGCATGCGCCGGCCGACGGGGCCAAGTCCAACCCGTCCAAGCGGCACCGGGACCGGCTGAACGGGGAGCTGGAGCGGCTGGCCAGCCTGCTGCCGTTTCCCGAGGAGGTCACCGCCAGCCTGGACAAACTGTCCATCCTCCGCCTGAGTGTCAGCTTCCTGCGGGCCAAGAACTTCTTCTCAGGTGACCTTTCTGGACCTCTCCTGCCCTGCGCATGTGTCCCTTCATGTCATCCATCACGGCAGATCGGTTTGGATCTTTGCATAAGGCCAATCACACAACGATGTCTCCAATTATCGGGACAGTTTTTGTGAAATCCTGAAGAGCAATATGAAATGAATGAGCTAGCTTAGCACAAATACTGAGAGCGTGTAGCATCTATTCGTCGCCTGCCTCGAGCGAACGGCGAGGGAGCTTCTGCCCGTAAATGGCCTCGTCCGTTGCTCCGGTCCTTCCCGCCATTACGGCAATGTCACAACGTCTCGCGGCTCATCTCGTCAAACCAGAGCGGAGCGACCAGCCGCCGCCTCGTTGAGATGATTTATTCCCGGAGAAGGGGCCCTTAATATTTCATCAAGGGGCCCGTGTGTGTGTGTGGGGGCATCACTGATTCCAGGGTCAGGAGATGGAGCCCTGCACGGCGTCCATTAGCGCCGTACGCTAGGCGCAGGGAGGGAGGGTTGCGCGCCGGCGGTCTCCTCGGCGGCGCAGAGCCAAAGGCCTTGTTATTTTAGGCGGAGACCCTTGACGGGGAATGCTGCAATGCGGCCGTCGGATGCTCCTGCAGGATGAATAATTGAGAGGAACCGCCGAAGTTTGAATAATTGAGAGCGATGTTTGTTTAAGGCGGCGGCTCGATGAGACGGACAGAGACGGCCTTCGAGTCCCCGCGGGGGAGAAAACAACGAGCGTGCTTTCCATTTTCACCGTATTTCGAGCTATCGGTTGTAGTTCTGTTTCGCCGCAGCCATCCGATGACTTACGGGAACATTCGCCCCGTAGCTGTAAATGATTGATTCCAGCGACGACAGGTCAAAGTGCAGCTTACAGACGCGGCCCGTTGTCTAACCGCATCAGCCTACTTCCTGGACAGCCTCTAAGTAATCAACACGCTCTGAGCTCTCACATTGAGCAGGAGCTTAAGTCAGCCGCCGTCGGCCTGCTGCTCGGCGGCCCTTAGAGGCCTGGAAGAGGCCTCAGCAAACACCGACGCTCCGAGACGAGCACGGGGGCCCCCGAAGCGACACCGGCGTCAGCCTGGCGGTTATCGCCGGTGGCGTCTGCAGGTGTGCCACGTCGCCCGTTCCTCCGAACCTGCATCCGTCAGCATCCTGCGAGATCGGAACTTTGGCCGAGAGCTTCCCGCCTCGTCGGCGCTGTTCTGCAATGGAAGGCGGGGCGCGGTGATTCCGGCGGTGTTAGCGTGTCGGGGCTAATCACTGATATGCTTCTTAGCATTACACGCTCGCCGCTCTTTATCCACTTCAGAAGTAGCCGTGAGGCGAGTTGGTTCGGATATTTCATTGAATTCTCTAAATATCCATCACTTGAAAACCAAACATATGGTTGTAGATGTCGTTCATTTGGAGGTTGAACCTTTTATGTTTGGTGAAGATTTATATTGACATCTACTCTTTAAGTATTTGACCCTCTTCTTTCTGTCAGTCATGTGACTAAACTTGATGATTAAAATGATCCAGAAGTCTCCTTCAGGAGCTCTTGCATCAACTTATTCCAGTCCCCCCAGGATCCTGGTACGACACCTCATTCACAGACTCATTTATTAATAAATATGGGGGAAAAATGCTCTTTTTTTAAGGATGTTGACAGCTTTTGCTGGTTTATGGTGCGATACAAGGAGATAAAAATCCCTCTGCAAAAACATTCGACGTCAACAACATGAAACAATAATTTTGGACCTTGCTTCATCTAAAAGTCTGATTTCAGTTCTGGAAATACCTCATTTGCATATTAATCCAATTGCTTTAATGTTAAAATTCACCTGTGTGGTCTCACCTGAAAGCCGCACTAGTACTTGCATGCACGTGTTTGCATTTTGGTACAGCTCCATATGCATAGTGTCCCTCCTGTCGACGGGGACACACTCTTTATCTCCTCCACTTTCTTTTGGGATATTATTTTTTCACGGGTTCCCAAAAGGCCGCCCGTCATATCTGCTGTAAAAGCTCCGGCTCAAATGCCTTCCACTGATAGAGTTGGCAAACATGGCCGTGCACGTCACGGCCCTTACGCAACTCCCGCTGGATCGCGACATGAATACAGAAGATGAATTATGCGAATGGCCCGGCTGCTCCTGGCAGAGCGCAGCTGCACATTGACCCAGTGGAACATACACTAACGGCATTTTGTTGGCAAAACAATTAGAGCAGCTGAATCCGTGCGAGGGTTTCGTCTGCAGAACGTGTTGCCGCGGCGATGAAGGGAACCAATGACACGGCTCACACGGCTTGCGAGGGTCCTGTGACTCCATCTCTGCTGTGGTCCGAACGGGAGCCGCCATTATGTTATTTGTAAAGCCCCCCCCCCCCCTTCCCGGAGGTCATGTGCACACAAATGAAAGGCCGAGCTATCTGGGTCACATGATCACCAGCGGGTCATCCCTTCACGACGCCGCCCCCCTCTGCCCATCCTTCCCTCCGTCAGGGCTTAACCCCCCATCCCCCACAGCCCCGCGGATCACGGTACGCCGCGGCGAGGAATGCAGGCCACCAAAGGGGGAAACCTGGTAATCAGTAGTGACCCCGCCCCAAATCCTGTTACTCCTCCTCCTCCTCCTCCTCCTCCTCCTCCCATCTATCTGTGTTCACCCACCATAAGCAAACATGCAACCATGTGACTGAGGAACCTCAGGAGACGCAAACGCAGCACCGGCTGTGTGCTTTCCCCGCCTGCATTAGTGGCCCCGTGTTCATGTGTGTGTGTGTGCATCCGTGTGTATGTTAGTGGACGTGGGGGCGGTGTGTTTGCATCGCGTGTTCATTTACATGAGTGTTTTTGGGGGGGGGGTGGGTTACGGAAGTGAAACGTTCTATATTTACTCCCCTGCCATTCACACACGGGAATAATTAACACACACCACGCGGCGTGCAGCACGCGGCCGAGCGCTCCGCTCTGTAACGCGGCGTCGCTTTGTTGCGTCCGGTTCGTTCTCACTGTTCCCTGAGACCTACTGTGCCACGTCCGCCAACGTGCTGCAGCATTTCATCTGCTTCCACGATGATGCAATGATAAGGAGCTGATCTTAAAACCACAATAAATGACTCGACGTGGCCCATCACAACGCTGGAGCGTCGCGGAGTCTGCACAACTACATGGGTCTAAAAAATAAGCCGGTGCAGAGAGACGCGGAGGAGAAAGTGTCCCTCGCTGTGCTAACAGCAGCCCTTTGCCGTTAAGTAACTCTGCCGCCCAAATCTGCCCTGTGATTGGTCCAAAAAGCTTCGTCCAGTCTCTTCTTGGCAGCGATGTGTGTGTGTGTGTGTTGTCATCGAGGGCACATGGCGACCTGTCTGGAAAGGGGCCAGCGTGGCTTGTAAGGACGGGCGGAGGATTGAGAAGCTCGGAACATCCCCACTAATCCGCTTGTAAATAGCATTATGGGACAAATTGAAAATGGCCAAACATTTAGTAAATATTTGCAGTGGGCTGGATGTTTGTTTGGGGTCTTAGCTGCTAGCAGGGTGAGAGCCCCCTGTGAGATAAAACCCCAGGGGGTCTGAGCCGGAGGCCCCGTGGTGAGGGAGGGGGACCGGAGCCAAGCCGGGCGCCGGGTCACGGGACGTCATTTACTGTCACCCAAAGAAAACACGTGGAGTCTAAAAGGAAAGTCAATTCCTTCCTGGAGGGTTTCTCTTTCATCCCGTGTAAAGTGCAGGACCTCGACCCCCCCAGCTCAGATTCTTGTTATCAGTGTCTCACAACATTTTGTCTGGACTTTCCCTCCGTGCGTCTGTTCATGCGTGTCTCCACTGAGAGGTTTAATGATTGGACGGAGGAGATGAGATCTTCTCAAACGGTGTCTCCCCCCCCCTCTGGAGTAAATAAAACCAGGCGAAGCTGAAGGGTCTGATTTTCAGGGTCACTGATGCGTAAACTACCAAAGTGATGCTGATGGGGGGGAGATGGGGGGTGATGGGGGTCTCTCAACGGTCTCTGTTTCCTCGTTATTACGAACTGATGCATGAATGGCAACTAAAAGCATTTTGCCAATGAGTCTCAGCCCCAGTTGTCCTTTTTCCGTTTGCCCCCCCCCCGAAGAGTGGACCCAAGGTGTGTGGGAACGACATCGGTCCACCCAAAGCCGTTCCTCGTGTGAAGGTACGAGCCCCTCCGAAGGCCGCATGCTCCCCCCGACACCTCCCCGCCCCTCAGATGGACTCCTCGTTAACCCCCCCAACCTCCCCACTAACAGACAACAAAAGATCTGACCCAGAACCCAGTCACCCGATCATGTGACACATCGGCCTCGGGGGTCGGAGGTCACCGTGGGTCGCGGGCACGGCTGCCTGGAGAGGTCGGAGATTAATGTGGCCTCTTTTCTCATGACATCACAGCTCATCGCCTCACGCCGCCGCCGCGACCAGACACTCACGCCGTGATCCTATTGTCAGCGAACGGCCCCGAAAACGGGGAGGAGGTCCGATCCGATGAGCGTCTCATAGGCGTTAATGAGGAAAAAGAACCAACGAGTGGGAATAACGTCTTCATTCACTCAATGTACCTGGTTGAGATGGACCACGGTGTTCTGAGGCAGCGATGCTGAGTTTGTGGTTTAAGGAAGGTGGAGGACCAGGAGAGTAGAATAAACAGTGTGTTTGTTGTAATACAGGTTCTGGCCACTCGGGGTGGAAATGTGCCTCTACCTCTGAAGGCCCCCCCGTGCACGTGGAGGATTAACACAATCTTTGTGCTTTTTCGACATCGATGTGATATTTTCGCCTTTCGGTTCAAATCGCAGAAGAAGGCAGAAGGAAAAGCGCCACGATGTCGCGCTGGGAAGAAGGAGAATCCCGTTAGGATGAGAACAGCTGGGCGCCACCAGGCGAGGGACGGGACGGGGGGACGGGGGGGCGCTTGTGGGTAAAAGCGACGTTTCTCTCACACAGAGATCTCAAATGTTCCGTCCATAGTTTGATTTCGCTTCCTTTTTTACTCCGCGTTCCGATTATTTTCGGCTTTTTCCTCGTTGATGTTTAAAACAATGATGACATGAAAAATCTACATTCTCTTCTGACCCCAATAAAACTGAAATGAGTCGTTAAGCCGTCGCTTCGCTGCAAACTGGGTCAACAGAACGCAGAGAGAACACAACTGATGTCATGTTTTATACAAAGAATGACCTTTGCATGAACATTACTCCTGAAAACGATGCATTGATTATTAAAAAAAGCTTTCTTACTTTCCCTTTGTGCAATAAAGTGAAGCTCTGAGCTTCTCAGGAGACCAGAACAACCACCACGGATTTGTTCTTCTGCTCCGTGTCGCGGACGACATGGAGATCATGGCGTTGGACGGAGTAAGAGGTTTGGATTTAAAGGAGACTTTGCGATTGCACGTGATGAATGTTAGAGGGGCCGCGGTCGGGGGAGGGGAGGGGAGGGGAGGGGGGGGGCGTCTTCAGCCCACCGAGCGTGAGGCGATCTGACAGCCACAGCAGTGCTTTGCAAACACCATCACAGGAGTAAAAAAGCTGTCTGCCTCTCTCTTCCTCATCCTCCCCCCCCCCCCTCCTCCCCCCCTCCGCAGTCACCCTGACCGGAGCCACTCCAGCTGCTGTGAGCGATGACGACAGCGAAGCATCAGCGGCGGCGGCGGCGGCCAAGATCCCCGAAGGCGAGCTGCTGCTGCAGGTACGAACGCCACGGCTCTGTTTCCTTCTTCCTTCCTTCTTATTTCACAGATTCTCAGGTTCACTATCTTCATTTCCCCAACGCGGCGATGCCTTTTAGACTTGTGCGTCCGGGTCTCCTGTTCTCTCGTCATTTTGGTTTGTTGTGCCTTTTCATCCTGATGAGTTCAAATCTATTTAGGCCGATGACCGAGGCTCATGGGCTCAGGGCAGCTTACCTCCCGATACGTCTGCCGCTACTAATCTGAAGGGAACTCGTCGCTCAATGAGTCTGAACCAAAAGGGCGCCCATTTCCAAAATGATTCATGAAATTAAAAATAATAGTGATTAAATAAATACATTGGGATATTTTCAACTTGTATAATTATTTTGTTAACAAACTAACTCAAATTGAATAACGGGCAAAAACAGACAAAACAAGGCCATATTGTACTAAAGCAATCATTTTATTATTTTATTTGACCTTTATTTAACCAGGTCAAATCAGTTGAGAACCCTCACTGTCACGGTGTGGTTCACTTCCTGTTGTATTTTGTAGTTTTCTGCCACTCGTGTCCCCGGGTAACTTCACTTCCTGCCTTGTCCCGTCATCCCCGTGATCGTCTAATAGTTTCCACCTGTGTCCAATCACCTGCACCTCCCTAGTGTATTTAAGCCGTGTGTCTCTTGTGTCACTTGTCGCGTCATCGTCTATCGTCGTGGATGTTCATAGTTTCCTGCCTGCTGTTTTGCCCCCTGGTTCCTGTGTGTTTTTGGCCTTTTGATTTTGCCTTTTTGACAATTAAAGTCTTTTGTTTCCGGAGAAGTCTGCGTTTAAGTCCTGCCTCCTCCACGCATCCCTGACACGCAGAATATCGGCCCTCAGAATTCTCATTTCCAATGATGAGCCAAAGGCAGCAGCACATCCACACAAACAGCAGTATGACAAACACATAGTTAAGTTAATAAGCACTATGTACAAAAAAAGGCAGATTAGTGGAAGTTCTTTGTAAAAATAAAAGAGAGAAGTGAGGTACAGCAGCCGACTATGGCGTGGCACGTTGAGAGAGGTGAGGTGACAATAATCCCTTTAAAGCCGACAAACACACTTTTTCTTTAATGTTTTCTGACATTGAGTTGAAGCATAAGCAGCATACACTAATAATATAACACAATATATACCTCACCAGACTGGCATGTAGCTCAACGTAAGACCTTTCATTTCAATAATTGAATTAAGAGGGAGGGGCGGGGCTTGTTGGGGCGGAATTCTTACAATAACTACATAAATAAAACTAATAAATGGGTCAGATATCAAAACATATTTGGGGGGAATTGATGACAGAGAGAGTCATTTTTATTCTTAAATGTTGATGAATGAAGAAAAAGTTGTGCTCCAGCAGAGGGGGCACTTTTCTCATCCAGGGCAAAAGGGCAGGTGCTTTAGCACCTGTGCACGTGCCTGCTACCTGTGCACGTGCCAGGTGTGCTTCTCTTCAGGTGTGATTCTCTTCAGGTGTGATTCCTTTCAGGTGTGATTCCTTTCAGGTGTGATTCTCTTCAGGTGTGATTCTCTTCAGGTGTGATTCTCTTCAGGTGTGATTCCCTTCAGGTGTGATTCCCTTCAGGTGTGATTCCCTTCAGGTTTGATTCCCTTCAGGTGTGGTTCTCTTCAGGTGTGATTCCCTTCAGGTGTGATTCAGGTGTGGTTCTTCAGGTGTGATTCCCTTCAGGTGTGATTCTCTTCAGGTGATTCTCTTCAGGTGTGGTTCTCTTCAGGTGTGATTCTCTTCAGGTGTGATTCCCTTCAGGTGTGGTTCTCTTCAGGTGTGGTTCTCTTCAGGTGTGATTCTCTTCAGGTGTGGTTCTCTTCAGGTGTGATTCTCTTCAGGTGTGATTCTCTTCAGGGTGGATTCTCTTCAGGTGTGGTTCCCTTCAGGTGTGGTTCTCTTCAGGTGTGGTTCAGGTGTGGTTCTTCAGGTGTGATTCCCTTCAGGTGTGTGTCAGGTGTGGTTCTCTTCAGGTGTGATTCCCTTCAGGTGTGGTTCTCTTCAGGTGTGATTCTCTTCAGGTGTGATTCCCTTCAGGTGTGGTTCTCTTCAGGTGTGGTTCTCTTCAGGTGTGGTTCTCTTCAGGTGTGATTCCCTTCAGGTGTGATTCCCTTCAGGTGTGGTTCTCTTCAGGTGTGATTCCCTTCAGGTGATTCCCTTGAGGTGTGATTCTCTTCAGGTGTGATTCTCTTCAGGTGTGATTCCCTTCAGGTGTGATTCCCTTCAGGTGTGATTCTCTTGAGGTGTGATTCTCTTCAGGTGTGGTTCTCTTCAGGTGTGATTCCCTTGAGGTGTGATTCTCTTCAGGTGTGGTTCTCTTCAGGTGTGATTCCCTTCAGGTGTGGTTCTCTTCAGGTGTGATTCTCTCAGGTGTGATTCTTGAGGTGTGATTCTTCTTCAGGTGTGATTCTCTTCAGGTGTGGTTCTCTTCAGGTGTGATTCCCTTCAGGTGTGGTTCTCTTCAGGTGTGGTTCTCTTCAGGTGTGATTCCCTTCAGGTGTGGTTCCCTTCAGGTGTGGTTCTCTTCAGGTGTGATTCTCTTCAGGTGTGGTTCTCTTCAGGTGTGGTTCTCTTCAGGTGTGATTCCCTTCAGGTGTGGTTCTCTTCAGGTGTGATTCTCTTCAGGTGTGGTTCCCTTCAGGTGTGGTTCTCTTCAGGTGTGCCGTAGACATTTTTAAATGAATTGTTGGGATGTTTCAGAGCTTGATGGATCAATACAGCAGCTGGTTAGCTTAGCTTAGCTAACTAGCCAGGTGTCTTTGTTGCTCTACACCGATGTCTCCTTACTTCCCTCAATGAGTCCTTAATCTCAGAAACAAGTCTGCAGTTCCTCACGTCTGGTTAGATGTCTGAAATGGGACGACATGATGCTGTGTGTTTTCTAACACTCCTCCTCTTCCTCCCCATCGGCCGGCGGAGGAGTACGAGGTTTATTTCTGAGATGTGCGTGGGTTCCTCTGCTCTCCTCAACCGACGTCGGTGAATTATAGACAAGATGCGTGAACACGTCAGTCATTCAGACCCAGAAAATGAAGAAAGGAAGTTTTAACGAATTAATTTCTTCATTTTCGAAAACAAAACGAATTTGTCATTTTTGATGACAGCTGTCGTAACACCTTTTATTTCTATGAATTTACTCTGCAATCTGCCCCATGGCTCCTCTTGTGCTCATGCACTCAGCTGACTCCCCTCATTTGCAGCTGGGAGGTTAATGAGTGCACATCTGGAATATCTGGTATTAGAAGACGCAGCCTCACCGCCGGCGGCTTTGCACGTCGCAGCAGCAGCAGCAGCTTCCACTTTGACTAAATTTGATCCACCATGCCGGGGAAACTGCACGAGACGCTTCAAACTATCAGTGCGACGGCGGGGCGTCCCGAGGAGGCGGGGCTTAGCTCAGCGACCGCTCACGTGACGCGGCCAGCCCTGGTGACACTCGGATGTTTGCGCGTGCTGAATCAGAAGGATAACATCTCCTGCATCAGTGGCCTCGGCACGGCGTGGGCTGATTGAGGAGAGAGACGGTGTGTGTGTGTGTGCGTGTGCGTGTGCGTGTGCGTGTAAACAGAGGGAGGCCGTGGCTCGTTCAGCGAGGTGGAAACGTTGCACCAGCTGTTCCCTTCTGAGGCGAAACAATCAGTGTGCTCCATTTCACTTAACATGCTCCCTCCTTTTCCTTCCTGGTCTCCTCCTTTCACGTCCTTCCTTCCTTTCCTACTGTGTTTTCTCATGAGATCCGAGCCTTTATTTTACTGCAGCGCTCTGACATCACAAAGCTGCTCTAACCAATGGAGGAACTTTCTATGATGTCCTTGTTTCCTTTTACACAAATTGAATAATTAAAAGGTTAAAGAGGCGACGTTTCGTTTGTCCTCACACGCTGCACGTGTCTTCATTGAACCGTGTAATTTGTAGTTGTTTATGTTTGTATTTGGTCCTTCTGCAAACTGCAGTCCAGAAACCGTGATGAATGCCGATTGATGACTTGATGACAAACTAAACTCCTCATTGATGATATTTTGTTTGATCAGAGCTCCTAACAAAGTGTTTTCCATTTTCTTGAATGGACGCGTTTGCTAACCGTCTCCCTCCCGGGTTCGGCCCTCAGGCGCTCAACGGTTTCGTCATGGTCCTCACAGCCAGTGGGACCATCTTCTACTCGTCTCACACCATCCAGGACTACTTGGGCTTCCACCAGGTATTCCTCTTTTTCGTTTCTCATCCGTCTGACTTGATGAAGTAGCAGCTTGTCATTGGTATTAGTGCAATATGGCCCCTTAAACCGCGGCGTGCGTTCGTTAGCTCCTCCACGTGAGGTTCTCGGCTGCTGAACCGGGTGTTCTCAGACAGAGCGAGCCGCGCGGGCTGCAGGCCTCGCGTGCAGCGTCTGCGGGGAGCGGCTCGGGGGTCCTGTTGGACCCGTCGCTCCGCTCTCTGCGTGATGTGGAGTCAGAGGCTCACACACCAGCAACAGGGCGCGACCTATTTATGGCGTAGCCTTTAGCACCAGCCAGCAGGAGGGACGGGGGACGGGGGACGGGGGGGGGGGGCACAGGGCACACCGGGACAATGTGCCGTGTTTCCAAGAAGTACACCCAGCGGGGGAGAGTTTACCTTTATTCATAAATGCGTTGCATATTCGTCCTGCATGACTGTCCCGCGAGCTGGTCCCTCTGGCCCCTCAGACCGATGTCATGCACCAGAGTGTGTACGAGCTGGTCCACACGGAGGACCAGCAGGAGCTCAGGAGGAACCTGCACTGGGCTCTGAATCCTCCTCCGGCCGCCGTCACCCAGGACTCCCCCCGAGGTGATGACCCCCCCCAGCGACACCCTGGTGGGACTGAGGAATGAATCGTGTGTCACTATTGTCTCTTTGTGGTGTTTTCTGTCTCGTGGAGTCATTTTGTGTTTCTATTTATTGTCACATGATGTTTCTTTGAGGCCATTTTGTGTATTCGTTGCTGGTTTTGTCTCTTTTTAGTTCTGTGAGTCCCTCTGAAGTCGCTTTGGGTCTCACTGTGCACCTTCTGCATCTCTTGGTGGGTCCGTGGCTCTTTGGCTGATATTCTATAAATGAAGCCTGGGGGGGTTGCAGGTATTGGCTTTATATTCTTAGTTGCATTAGAGCTAAATTACCAACCTCCAGGCGTACAAAGTGCTGCGCCCCTCTCAACATATCAGATGGATATCAGATGTTTCAGTAAACAGATCTTCAGGCATGAAGCCATAAGACCAGGTCCCAGGTCACATGACTCTGTAATCTTCAGGTGTGGCTTAGGAGGCGAAGTGGTCCCAGGTCTGCAGAAGGGTTTTAAGTGGCTTCGTCTGCGTGGTTCTTAGACCAGGAACCACATGTACGGCCTTGCAGCATGCAAGGTGCACAACTCCTTTTAAGATTTAGCCTCCGTAACGTGAAACTCGGTGTCGTTTCCACGCGAAATTCATCCAAATATAATTTTTTTGTTGATTGCCGACGCGAGTGACGTTATAACGGTAGCGCAGCTCACGTCTGCCCGTCCTCTGTTTGCAAATGCAGAGCTGGGGGCGGACAGCGGCTCCTCCGTGGTCACCTACAGCCCCGAGCAGCTTCCCCCGGAGAACTCGTCCTTCCTGGAGAGGAGCTTCGTGTGCCGCTTCCGCTGCCTCCTGGACAACTCCTCCGGCTTCCTGGTGGGTCCAATGTCCAAAGACCCGAGAGGACGGCGCTCGCACTGCCGCTGTGGGCCGGTCCCCTTCCACACGCCTATAGGCGTCCTATAGGTTCTAGAAATACTGCTAGGAACAAAAGCCTTTTATCCTTTTAAAGGGTAAGAAGGAAGACGGCTTCAAGTTGAGAGAAGCTAATATGTTAATACGTTATTTTAGCTTGATGAAATAAAAGGTTAGCGTCAACTGGAAATCATGGAAGCTCATGGACAATATGATGAAGGCTTTTCCTAAAGCGCCACAGGCTCCCAGATATCAGGATGTTTCAGTCGGTTCTCCTCCCGCTCTCCAGGCGTTGAACATCCACGGCCGGCTGAAGTTCCTCCACGGGCAGAAGCAGCGGCAGGAAAACGGGGGGAAGGCCCCGCCCCAGCTCGCCCTCTTCGCCATCGCGACTCCCCTGCAGCCTCCGTCCATCCTGGAGATCCGGACCAAGAACATGATCTTCAGGACCAAACACAAGCTGGACTTCACGCCGTTGGCCTGTGATGCAAAGTAATACTCGGATCCCCTCACGTCTCGAAACGAGACGCTGCGGCGCTGCAGGAGAAGAACCTGGAGCCGACGTGAGAAGATGTGTGAGGTAACGATGCTCCTCTTGGTGTGCAGGGGGAAGATAGTGCTCGGGTACACGGAGGCTGAACTGCGGGTTCGAGGATCGGGATACCAGTTCATCCACGCGGCGGACATGTTGTACTGCGCCGAGAACCACGTCAGAAGTAAGTGGCTTTTTTGCGGTTTTCGGGTGAGCGAGAGGTGAACGTCGGAACTCTCTCCACAGTTCTTTTGGTAAACCGACGCATCCTGAGTTACCGCATGAACTCGTAAAAAAACAAGAACGGGAAGGATTTCTCCAGATTCTCTATAGACAAGTTTCCCGGGCACTTCCGGTTTACTTCCTGTTTCTGCCAAGAACGTCCGGCGCAGGATGAGTAGTGGTGTAAAAATGGCTTTGGAATGGCAACATTCCACCGAAAATCTTGTTAAAAATGGTGTTTTGACCATTCTGCATCCAAGTGAGGTAACATCATGGGCGGACAACATGTCGATATGGCCCAGCATCAACATCCAAGATCCTGTTCTTATTTTATTGATTTTAATTAATAACCCGTAAAGCTCAGCGGCGTTTCAGTACCTCCATTCCGACAAAGTGGGCCGTGTACTTTTACACGATATGGGCAGTTTAATTTACCTAAAGGCCGATGTTCAACCAAGCCAGTCCGTTAACAATTCAGCGCGTAACGCCTGGGTTTTGGTTACCAAGACGGGAGATGTGGAGACTGCAGGCTGTACCTGTAGCCATGCAGCCGCCGTGCTTTGGAAGGTACGTTAGCCCATCTTATGTTTGTATTGAGATGTTTGTATGTATCCGTGTGTTAATATATAACAGAACACGAAGAGTAATAAAAAGAAAGAGTAATCCCCTCTAGCCTGCCTGCACTAAAAGCATTTAACCCTTCAAAGTGCGCACCCCTGACATATCTATTAATAGCTTCGGAATGGATAAAGGTATTAACTTAACCTGACATTCGTCTGCGTAATAATTAGTAGACTGTGTTGACTTTGAATGATAAGCCTTCCGTATTTGAGGGCAAATCTATAGCATTTTACTCCCTTGTAGATGGTCGATGGTCGAAACGTTCTCCTTCCGACCAAACATTCAGCCATCGCCACGAGTTGTTGCAACCGTGAACAGCACAATATGTCCCGGAGCCGTGTCGGCGTGTAACACCATCCATAGTTTACTTTTTCTACAACCGGAAGTCGTTGGCAGTCGTTGAACGGCCAATGGCTGCCCGCCTATTTCACTCAGGAAACTTGTCTATAAATGCAATCCAATGCAAATCCATTGACCCTGAGTGCCCATCTGACACAAAGGAGTGACTATTTCTAAACGTAGTCCTGTTGATGGAAGTTGAGGAGTTCCTCTCCGACGTGGTCACGGAGGTCAGACGGCTTTGGGGAGTAATCCCGCCGGATTACGGCACAGATTGAGCCGAGCTGCCAGGGGGAGAGGATACAGGCGCACAAATCCAAAGATTGATCCATACGGCGACGCGCGGACACGTCAGGTTAACAGTGGGGTTTAGTCCAGGGAACGCTGGAACGCGAGGAGGGGCCTTTATTATTTAAGTGGTCCAAAGCCGTCGGTTTGTCATATGGAGCCCTAGATGTACCTTATTGGATATGATCATCATTGATCCGCCGGAGTGAAACATCAGCGAGCTTCAACATCCTTTCCAATTTATCAGGAAGGCTGTGGGAGTTTTAGCATTCGACTGGATAAATTATGCTTTTACCACCAGTACTCGTGTGTTTTAAAATAGTTGTTGTTGTTGTTGTTAACAAACCTTTTCTCTACACTTTGTATCCAAATGGTCTTTTAGTGGCTGAGGAGTCGGCTCGATTCACGCCATGAACGCGCCGCGTGCTCCCGGCGGGCTCCACACAGTCGCTCCCACAGCTCAGTCCTCATAAGTGTGTCTTGCTCCGTTTGCGCAGTGATGAAAACCGGAGAGAGCGGCCTGACGGTGTTCAGGCTCCTCACCAAGGAGAACCTCTGGAAATGGGTGCAGGCCAACGCCAGGCTGGTGTACAAAAACGGCAAACCGGATTACATCATCGCCACCCAGCGGCCCCTCCTGTATGTGCTCTCTGTGATGCGAAAGCTTTGAAATTATGGTCACAAATGTGTTTTTGATCTGAATTTTTCAGGGTTTGGTGTAAACGGGGAAGATCCCAAATACATAGACAGTAATACCGTCTTCTGCCTTCGCAGGGACGAGGAAGGGGGAGAGCACTTGCGTAAGCGCTCCATGCATCTACCCTTCACCTATGCTACCGGGGAGGCCCTGCTCTACCAGTCCAACCATCCCATCGCCGCCTTTAGAGACGGGAGCCATGAGAAAAACAGCAGTAAGTCAAAGAAGAGCCGGACTGAGAGGCTGGTGAGGGACGGCCTGGACCCCGGCTCTCTTCTCGGGGCGCTCATGAGTCAGGACGAGTCGGTGTACGTTTGCCAGCCCGCCGCCGAGCCCAAAATGTCGTTCCACAGCCTCTTCGGGGAGCAAATGGGCTTCCCAGACTCTGAGCCCGCCGGGGCGCACAGGGGCTGGGACGAGCCCAGCAACGGAGGGCCGGCCGCCGGCCTGGTGGAGCCGGGCGGCAGCTTCGACCCGCTGCTGTCCACTCTGGACGGCCTGTCCCTGGAGGGCCTCGAGGTGGCGGATTCCGGAGAGGCGGGTTGTTCAAACGGCGATCTGTTCGGCGCTCTGGAGGGCCTGGGGCTGAGCGCGGAGGACCTGGAGCTGCTGCTGCTGGACGAGCGGATGATCCGGGTGGAGATGGACCCGGAGCGCGTGCCCACCTTGGACGACCTGCTGACCAACGACGAGATCCTTTCGTACATCTACGACTCCATAGAGGGGAAGGCGGAGGCCGCGGAGCAGCGAGGACAGGGGCCCCTCTGCGACGCCTCGGCGACGCTACCCGAAAGCGGCGTCTCCTCTGGCGCCGACGCGCAAATGCAGTTTCCTCACCACAAGCTCCCGCTGGCGGCGCACGCTCCCATCCTGCAGCTCTCCCAGCAGATGCAGCAGCACCTCAACGTGCGGCCGGGGAAGGCGGCGCGCGCCTGGGACCAGCAGGGCGGCCATTTGGCGAGCACCGCTGTTAACGGAGAGCTGCTGGGGCCGAATCGGTCAGCGGCCAACGGACAGTGGGAAGGCCCGGACGGCCTCGGCGCCGCGGCGTTGCAGCTGGAACACTTCAAAGCGACTGTTTTCAACGGCGAGGCCTCGGAGCTGGAGGAGGGAGAGCTCCATCAAGCGCACCAACGCTGCCTCCAGCAGCAGCAGAGGCGCCACGCGCTGCGGCGCCACGCCGACCCGAAGGCCGCCGCCGCCGGCCTCAACGGGAAATCCCAGTGGCAGGACTACGCATTCTGTCCGGAGAACGGCGTGGAGTAGTACAGCGTGCCCGACGCGGACGGCGCGGGTTACGCCGCGAGCGGGGGCGGTGGGTTCGGGAAGCAGGTGGGCGGGGCCGAGTCGGCGGCCTCGCCCTTCCACGGGACCAACCGCAGACCGCAGCGGGAGCAGATCCCGGCTCCTTTGGCGCAGGTCATCTGCAGCCTGTCGCAGTGCCCCGCCCCCAACGCCACCCTGGAGCAGATGCTGGGAGTGGGCAAGCCCTGCCGGCCCGAGGTCCCCCTCGAACCCGGCCCCCACAAGGTGAGGTGCTGGAACGTTCGCGTCTGGTTTTTGTTGTTCTTAAAAGTTCTTGAATCCGATCGGATGAATGATTACCCGCGTCTGCATGGGTGAGGAAGAGGAGGCTCTTCTTCCTCACATACGTCTGTTTGCTTGCTCTACTTCCTGTCTTCCTTCTACTTCCTGTCTACGCTCTACTTCCTGTCAATGTTCTACTTCCTATCTGCCTTCTACTTCCTATCTGCCTTCTACTTCCTGTCTACGCTCTACTTCCTGTCTATGTCTGTTCTACTTCCTGTCTGTTCTACTTCCTGTCTACGCTCTACTTCCTGTCTGCGTTCTACTTCCTGTCTGTTCTACTTCCTGTCTACACTCTACTTCCTGTCTGCGTTCTACTTCCTGTCTGTTTTACTTCCTGTCTGTTTTACTTCCTGTCTACGCTCTACTTTCTGTCTGCGCTCTACTTCCTGTCTACGTTCTACTTCCTGTCTGCGCTCCACTTCCTGTCTACGTTCTACTTCCTGTCTGCGCTCTACTTCCTGTCTGCGCTCTACTTCCTGTGTGCGTTCACGCTGCTCTGGCCTCCTGCAGGTGGAGAACGGCTGCCTGCTGAACGGAGCTTACCCAGCGAGTAGGAGCGGCACGGCGCCCCCTGCTGTCCCCGAGACTTTGTCCCGCCTCCCCGACCCGCCGGCCTCCGGCTTTTACCTTTGACACACGCAGTGGCTCCGCCTTAAACGTCGACACCAGATGAACAAACGTAGGCCTGTCGTTTTTGAGGGGTTTTTTGGTTTCCATTTTGACATTTTTGTGTGTGTGTTGTATTTCGATTCATATTATCATACGAGTCCTTTGTTTACAATAATGCAGTTGAGAGAGCTCAGTTTGTTTGAAGTAATACAGAAAGGTCTTTAAAAACCAGTTTCACAAATATTCAGAAACACAAAGCAGAATTTAGCGCGAGAAGCAAATAAAATATGGATTCGTTCTGTTATCCAATATTTCAATCTGTCATTTTCTGACGGGTTTTTGTTATATTTTGTACTTTGTGAAAACAAAAGAAGACCCAAGAAGACCATGTTGTGTGTTACCGGGTAAATAACACAAATCAGTTCATTAGGGAAAGCTCAAAATAAATAGTTAAATACCACTTTATTAGTAAATTTAGGGATTAATTGTTCAACCAGAAAATTACATTTTTCTTTTTTTGCATCTGCTGAATCCAGACTTTGTGGAATTGGGGTATATTTGAGTTTTGGACAGTCGGAGAGACAGAAGGACGAGCCGGGTGGAACCCGGTGGAGCCCAGAGGAGCCCAGAGGAGCCCAGAGGAGCAGAGGAGCCCAGAGGAGCCCAGAGGAGCCGGGAGGGGAGGAGCCGGGTGGAGCCGGGAGGAGCCGGGTGGAATGTACCGAGGACTGAGAGAGCATCAAATGCAGTTTCTTAATCTTCCCCGTCAGAACAGAACGGCCGGCTGTGTGTCGCACGGACACACACACACACACACACATGCTCTCTCACACACACACACACACACACACACACACACACACACAGGCCTGCAGGCTGTGTGGTTTCCTCACAAGTTTTCCGTCACGTCACAAGAATGTAATATTTAATTTCTTCCTTTGTTGAACTCGTCAACAATGAGATTAATCCATAAAGTTTTTTTTTTTTTAAACTTTAGAATATGGAAATTATGGCTAGAAATCTGGTGCACTTTATTTCCAGCGTCCACTCAATGCAGATGTGCGTTCGGACGGACCCACAAACACGTCGTTGTCAGTGTCACCGTCTTCATCTTCCTCCACGTGGAGTATTGTTATTAATATTGCGTTGTCCTTTCAACTGACTCTAATAGGAGTCCATTCATTTCATTTCGTCGTCCTTGATTGTCCTGAAGTTGACGTGTGAGACAAAGATAAGAAAAGAAGACGTCGGGCTCGGTGGTTTGCGGTCTTGTGGTGGGGGGTCAAAGGTCGACGCACAGAGATGAACTCTGTGGCTTTGTTTGGTGGTTCTCCTCTGGCAGCGATGGACGTCAGAATGGACACTGAAAAAAACCAAATGTGAGTTTAAAGAAAAGATGTGAATGTTTCTTGTGGAGTTATTTCATGCTGAAAAGAGATTGCCACTTTAATCGTTGAAATACTGTCATTACTATGAGTATTAATATTATGGTTCCATGTTTTGTGTTGAGATGTGATACACGCGTGGTTACATGTCGTCCGAGTCGACTCGTTTCTTTCCCTTTCTTTTTGCTACGGGCGGAAGCGTTTGCTCTATTTAATATGATGTGATGTGACTTATTAACAATGTGAAGAAAAAAAGATGTGTATATAAAAGCAAACCAGCTTTGACAAATGCAGGTATGTACATAGTTTTATGTCATCTCACCAATTTTGAGCACAAGTTTTAATAACACATGCTTATCGATCTCTTTTGTTGATTGATTTTCTGTCTTTTTTAAGTTGTAAATAGTGTCATCACACTGGACTCTGACAGCCGGACACACGGTGCCACGGTGCCGCTAACATGCTAACAGGACGAGGTGCAGCTTCCACCCTCCGACTGCTTCCTTCGCATTCATTTCTTTTCTTCCTTTTTGATCACTAAAGCGTCTCCTCTGAGTTTGAGTCCACCCAGGAGGGTGAACAGCTAAAGGGGGGTCTGTGTCGTGTAAAGGTGCTATGTGAAGCGTTTTGACATTAATAAAATCGTTACCACTTTAAACGTGAGAGGTCTGAATTATTAACGTCTGCTCATTGGTCCAGCTGAAGGTCACATGACCTGCAACTATTTATCCCAGGCCATGTGACCGTTTACTGTAAATCACTAATGAGAATTTAAATAAAATAACATTTAATAAGCTTATTAAGCATTTGATCAAACCACTAACTTTCTACCTTTTGTTAGCAGTATCGTGTGACCTCATCTAAAGCTTTTATTAAGACAAATTGGAATGGAAGAAAAAAGATATTTCATAATATGAACACAAGTTGAGTTGGTGTATATATATATATATATATATATATATATATATATATATATATATAATGTGATATGTCCATGAACACTCACTGGGGACACTTTCAGCAGAGCAACTCCATTGGCTTTTCTTTAAGTAAATTTGGCTCTTACTCTTTACTTACTTTCGGGGCCCTCGTGGGGCCCTCTGGCTGCTGAGGAGCTCCATCGGGGACCCGGCTGCTGTGTCTCCACCAGGTGGCAGCAACACACAGCGGGCAGGAATCCAGACGCCGGGGAGGCCTCTATGTGCTGATGGGGGGTTAGAGGGACATGTTCCACACGCCATCTCTGGCTGAACACACCTCCTCCTGGCTGGAGAAAACACCCCCACACCCCCACCACCACCCACCTCCATCCCCTGCTGAAGGCGACACCGCCTGGATTCAACAATTCCCTCATCAGCTGTGATGAAGTCACACGTCGATTTAATGGACCTGTTCATCATACTCTGCTCATGCTAACGTGTAGCATGCACGTGTAGCATGCACGTGTAGCATGTAGGTGTAGCATGTAGGTGTAGCATGTACTGGTCTGTTTGCAGACATCTCATGAAGGAGATTCCTTTGTCTGCTGTGTTGGTTCTGGGCAGGAAGCATTAAGTGCATTTATTGGATCTGTGGGTTCCATGGGGGGGGACGTGGGTGGGAGGGGGTGAGGGGGGTCGTGGGTGGGAGGGGGTGAGGGGGGGTCAATAGTGAACAGTGCTGTAAAAACAAAGGAATGTCCTCAAAAGCTGCTATAGATTTAGCTCAATAACGTTAAGACACGTGGAGGCACAGACTGACTCGGTGGACCATGTGCCTGTGTGAGATAAACTAATAAAGACCCCCTCGTGTCTTATATGAAATAAAAGGCCTCGCTCCCTGCAGGGCGCCATCCTACAATAGCTGACATTTCTAAATGTCAGCTATTTTTACTCCTCCATTTGATCTGTGAATTATTCATCGGGGTTATCGATTTCATTATCTTTATTATTATTATTATTATCTTCTTTTGATGATATTCTTTTCCCTTACGCACATCTGCCCATGAAGCAACTTCACATATTTTGAGTTCACTACTCAATTTCTGTCCATCTGTTCTTTTTTTTCCTTTTGGTGATGATGATTTCTATGTGCTCTGTAAAGACGGGGTCACATATTCTTTACATTTCGACACCATTTCTTTATGTAATTAACAGGAAACAGAGCATTTCGTGATGAGCGTGTTAGCAGCTCACAGCCCATTTGAGCCCGATGGAGATTCCTCTGAACATACGACACACATGACGCACAAACAAAGTATGAACAAAGACAGCAGCACAATTTCCATTTGAACACAAGCAACACAACGACCCGATGGTCCCCAGAGGATGAACCCTCACAATCCGGGACCTTTTATTTCCTCTCAGGGAAACAAATCAATAAGTAAACAAACAATGAAGTAACTTCCTTTATTTAGATGTATAATAATACAAATATAAATAGTAGTTGTTTGTGTTTGTCAGTGGATTTAAATCCTTTAACCACCGATCAATGAATTGAGAGAGAGAGAGAGAGAGAGAGAGAGCCGGAGGGAGGGGAGGGGAGGGGAGGCACGGGGGGAGGAGAGGGGGGAGGCGATAGAGAGACCCCGGCGGACAGCAGCAGAGAGGGAGGTTGGACCGGGAAACAATAGAGGGAGACGAGGCCCCGGGAACAGCGACATCGAGAGAAAGCAGCGGAAGGGGGGGGATGGAGGGGGAGGCAGCGCGCGAGGAGTGACGCCGCAGCGCGCCGCAGGACCGCATTCTCTCCCCGGCTCTCCCGCTCCCCTCGCGCCCGCGGATTCTACTCGACCCGCTGCCCGGAATGAACCCCGCGGAAGCGGCCGAGGAGGCGCCCGGCGACCCGGACACGGACGCCTTCTTCAAAGCAGGTAGGACGGACAAGGACGCGCGCCACCGAAAGAGAGGAACCGCTGGAGGGAGGAGAGGCACCGGGGGGGAGGCGGCATGTCACCGGGGGGGGGGGGAGAGGAGGCACAGCCACCGGGAGTCTGCACCTTAATTCATCTAAAGAAAAAAACAAAAACACGAGAAGCGCTCCCGTGCGCGCGCATATCACACGTCGCGCGCACCCACGGCGCGTGCCCGTCTGTCTGATGCTCTACAAAAGAAAGAGGAATCATGGAGGCTCATGGAAACCTGTCTGATATGCGGCTCACCGAGCTCCAATGGGCACGCTGTGTGTGTGTGTGTGTGTGTCTGTGTGTCTGTCTGTCTGTCTGTGTGTGTGTGTGTGTGTGTGTGTGTGTGTGTGTGTGTCTGTGTGTGTTTGTCTCACTGTGCATTTAGGTTAAAAGCAGCTGATGATGCTCCTGATGTCATTGATCTAAAATGGTCCAAAGGTGTTTGAAAGTGGATGTGTGTGTGTGTGTGTGTGTGTGTGTGCATGTTATAATGTGTGTGTGTGTGTGTGTGTGTGTGTGTGTGTGACACTTCCAGAGCATAATGGCTCGTCCCACAGCTGCAGCTGGCATCATTGATTAATGTCGATCAAACCCTCAAACTGCTGCTTCCGTCTCTCGTGTGCAGCGATAAGGAAACACGGAGGAGAGACGCTGCTGTTGGATACGTGATGTTTCTCCTTCTGATTGTTGCGCCATCGATGAGCGGATGAGTGGATGAGTTTGGACAGCGGGTGATTCATCAGCAGCTACTCGGATAAATGATGTAATTGTTGTAAAGTCGTTCATCACACAACACGCTACTTAAACAGTCCTCTGGGTCATGTGTGATTTATTTGCTGTTTTGTTTTTCGGTGGCTGGTCGCTCAGAATCTTCACACAGTTTTCTCACCAAAGGAATAATTGAGGAATAATTAATCGTCTTAGAAGCCATTGATTTCTGCTATTTGACGTCTACTCAGTTGAGTCATTTTAGCAGAAGCGTAGATCCGACCGGGAATCTAAATATCGCTCACGACACGAGACACAGCGGAATTATGTGCCAAAACCTGCAGGTACGTCCCGGTTTAACGCGGACACAAATGTCCCCGTGTCCTGTGTGGTGAGCGATGCGATACCTGTTTAAGAACACAAGATGTGGACCCCTCGTAACGCCCTCACAGACGGGACGCCCTCCTGCCCGGTTCACTCGCGATATAAAGCTGCATTCTGTGCGGTGACCAGCAGGGGGCGACTCCTCTGGTCCCATAGACGTCTATGAGGAAAAGACGCCACGTGTCTCTCGTGATTTATTCCCCCATTCAGCGTCAGATAGAGCATAAAGATCGGAGGGCTTTAGGGCGGGGCTAGCACGTGATTGACAGGTGGCCTGACTACTGTCTCCTCTACGTTCCAAATATGATAAGTCCCGTTTCATTGGTTGCAAAAAAAGAACATAATGGCGAAAATGGCGTCGGCGAAACTGTTCGAAGCGCCTCAAAACAAGCCAATGGGGACATCACGACGACTACCTCCACTTCCTGTTTCCACTCTGTGGTATTGGAGCGATTACATCAGGTCAAAAGGATCTAAGTTAGGATATTTTCTAGCGTACTTATATTTAAACTATAAGGCTGCTGTGCAAACCGCACAACGCAACACAACGACAGAATAACAAACACTGTCAGTGTCGTGTGTCTGCAAATGTGTGACAAAAAGGGACAAAAAAACAACACAAGCACATATTTTACATGTATGTATTTATGTATATCAGTAATGCATTGACGATATGTTTGAAACACACACACACGTGGTCCTGGGGTAGGACACACCCTGCCTCTCTGTGTAACTCAGTACAGTAACAGTCCTGCCTAGGTGCTTTATTAAATAAAACACACAGTGTGTGTGTGCGTTGTGTAGAGTAACAGGCCTCCGTGTGTGAGCTCCTCCTCTTTGTTCCCCCACCTCATAATATTCAATATCGGTTTGTTGGAACATTTCCAGCGGCTGGACATGGAAATCTACGGGTCGGACAGACAATGAGGACAGTGTGTGTGTCCGCGAAGCGCTGCAAAGGTGCATCGACTGGGGGAGGGAAGGGAGACGAGGGGGGGGGGGGGGAACCAGGCGCTCGGGGTGTGATGCGAGTGCTGCTACGAACAATGTTCTGACCCTGAGCATCATGGAATGGAGGAAGTAAAGCTTCGAACTCACGCTGTGAACAACTGAAAGTCAAAAATCAGAAATCAGAAATCAAAAAAGAAAGCTAACGAACAGCTGTCGGGACACATGTGTCTCCATCAGCCGCTTGGACCTCAGCACAGAGGAAATTAGAGACGGCTCGGCGCCGCTTCTTCTTTTCTGAAAGGGATCCCAACTTATCGAGCTTATCGGCCGACACTGATAACTATCTGATACTAATGAGCGGCCTCTTATTCAAATGTCCCTTTCAGTTGACGTCCCCTGCGTCCCGAGGACACACGGGGAGCCTCAAGATGACTTCACTTCCTGTTGAAGTCAAAGTCCCTGTCGCAGGTCTTCACAAGGTGCTTCTGCAAGCGTAAATAACCTCACAGTCCCTGCGGTGACCAGCAGGGGGCGACTCCTCTGCTCCCATAGACGTCTATGAGGAAATTACTCTACTTCTCTGTAGTGACCAGCAGGGGGCGACTCCTCTGCTCCCATAGACGTCTATGAGGAAATGACTCTACTTCTCTGTAGTGACCAGCAGGGGGCGACTCCTCTGCTCCCATAGACGTCTATGAGGAAATGACTCTACTTCTCTGTAGTGACCAGCAGGGGCGACTCCTCTGCTCCCATAGACGTCTATGAGGAAATGACTCTACTTCTCTGTAGTGACCAGCAGGGGGCGACTCCTCTGCTCCCATAGACGTCTATGAGGAAATGACTCTACTTCTCTGTAGTACTCCTCTGCTCCCATAGACCTATGAGGAAATGACTCTACTTCTCTGTAGTGACCAGCAGGGGGCGACTCCTCTGCTCCCATAGACGTCTATGAGGAAATGACTCTACTTCTCTGTAGTGACCAGCAGGGGGCGACTCCTCTGCTCCCATAGACGTCTATGAGGAAATGACTCTACTTCTCTGCAGTGACCAGCAGGGGCGACTCCTCTGCTCCCATAGACGTCTATGAGGAAATGACTCTACTTCTCTGCAGATGACCAGCAGGGGCGACTCCTCTGCTCCCATAGACGTCTATGAGGAAATGACTCTTCTTCTCTGTAGTGACCAGCAGGGGGCGACTCCTCTTCCCATAGACGTCTATGAGGAAATGACTCTACTTCTCTGTAGTGACCAGCAGGGGGCGACTCCTCTGCTCCCATAGACGTCTATGAGGAAATGACTCCACTTCTGGACAGAGGGACAGAGGGACCTTCACGCGAGTGAGGTCAGCGGCCGCTGAGCTGCTGGCTCGGCACGGAAACCCGATCGACTGGATTATTAAGTCATTCCCGCTCGAAAGCGAAGAGTCATTCGCCCCCTATTTTCCATACGTCGTCCTCCGGCTCGCGCGCTACGTTAAATGTACTTAGTACTCAGTTATAAGAATTCCACTCGGTTATTCCCGATGAAACGATGGATAACGGCAGTACAACAAGTAGTAAGAAGTAAAAGATCTCAAGATATTTACCCACAGTCAAGGTTGTGGTTTAATGTATTTAAATACTGCAAACAATGTGATCTATTGGGGTCATTTTTATGAGATGAGCTCACCACACGTATGAAGCACAAGCTGTTGCCTTGGAGGAGAAGATAGATTGCAACACGTTATTGATCAGTAGCAAAATTAACCACAAATATTTGCACCTGTGTGCATCTACATGTTGTTGGCTGTCGGCAGCAGCAGGTACAGAGACGTCCTTCAGAGTGTCTCCCAGCCTCCAACCTCAGATGTTACAGCTTGAAAAGCTCCAATCGAATGTACCTGACTCGTGCTCCTCTCTGTGACTCTGGTTGGATTGAGGTTTCTTGGAAAGCAGTCACACTTTTTCTCATTTTTGCACGCTCGGGATAAAGGCGGCCGCCTTTAGTCGAAAACGTGGAAATGAAAATTAGGCCGAGTGATCACATTCACAGGAAGGAAGCAGCTGCGGGGAAATGAAAAAATAAAAAAGGGCAGGACTTGCTCCATGTTATGCCAATCAGCGGTCTATAAACGGGACCCTCGGGCGGAAACAGGAAGTGACAGCTGACGCCAGCTGTCCGTCAAAACACCGCCGTCACACGAGAGCACCAGACTAAACACGTGGGAGATGGTGATGTCACCCCGGTCTTACAAGTGAGCCTCAGCGGATCCTCACAGAGGCATGCTGGGAGATTTACCGCGTCTGAAGGCGCCCGAGGGAAGCGGCCCAAGCGGTTGGGAATGGAGATGTGTCGCCTTGTCCGCTCTTTGGCGCTGCGGCGCGTGGCGAGGTCGCGTCTCCGTGCGCGCTCTTCGCGTCACTCCAGCTGTTGTGACGGGCGGAAGCAAGCGGCCAATTAGAGGCCAATTGTGTCGGTTAATCGGCGGCGAGCCCGGCGCTCGTCTTCAGACAGAAGATGGTGTCTGCGTCTCTCCTGTCACTCCCAGTCGATGCCGTGTGTGTGTGTGTGTGTAAAAAGGTTTACATGGATAAGCGTGTGTGTGTTTTAGACCTTACATGGATGAGTGAACTGTAATCCATTCATTCTCACACACACACACACACACACACACAGATTAACCTCCTGCATGAGACGTCCAGCGATGGAGGGACAGTTTGAATGATTTGCATTTATTATGTGTGACTTCATTCTGAAACCGCAGTTTGGACCGTTGTCATTAATCACTGCTTGTGTCGCTGCAGCTTGAGTTCAGCTTAACGAGATCAGTTACACCACTTGGACTAATCCACACCATTATAATCCACGGACGGCACAGTCCAACCGGACCCTTTGCGCTCTCACTGTGCAGGCAGGTGAGCTTCGTTAGCGCCGCCTCAAAGACTGAGAGATGTCAGTCAGACAGGCAGAGATCCGAGCCGCCACCTGGGTGTCCGAGTGAGGGAAGGAGAGAATTAGTTGGGTGTCATCGGCATAGCTGTGGTGAGAGAAGCCATGCGAGTGAATGACATCGGCGAGAGAGTTGGTGTAGAGCGAAAAAAGAAGAGGACCCAGGACGGAACCCTGAGGAACTCCAGTAGTAAGAGGACAAGGTTCCGACACAGATCCTCGCCAGGTTACCCGGTAGGTGCGGCCGTCGAGGTAGGACGAGAGAAGGGAGAGAGCAGAGCCTGTGACACCAAGTTCCTGAAGGGAGGAGATAAGGATCTGGTGGTTGACTGTGTCAAATGCAGCAGAGAGGTCCAGAAGGATGAGGACAGAGGAGAGAGAGGCGGCTCTAGCAGTGTGGAGTTGCTCTGAGAGAGTAAGGAGAGCAGTCTCTGTAGAACGGCCTTGAAGCCTGACTGGTGGGGGTCAAGAAGGTTGTTATGGTGGAGCTAGGAGGAGAGTTGGTTAAAGATCGCACGTTCAAGGGTTTTGGACAAAAAGGGAAGAAGAGAGACTGGTCTGTAGTTGTTTTCTTCAGAAGGGTTGAGGGTGGGTTTCTTCAGGAGGGGGTTGACTCTTGCCTCCTTCAGAGAATTGGCAAAACAGCCAGATAGCAGAGCGTTGTTGATGAGACAGGTGAGGAAAGGAAGAAGGTCGGGTGCGATAGATTGTAGAAGATGTGATGGAATGGGGTCAAGAGGGCAGGTGGTCGGACGGGCAGAGGTTACTAGGGTAAGAATTTGGTTAGAAGAGAGGGGGGGTGAAAGAGGAAAGTGAGGGCGAAAGAGGTGAAGCCAGTGGGACGCAAGAAGTAGGAGGTGGGTTTGAGAAAGAGGAGCGTATGTCAGCTATTTTCTTGGTAAAGTAGTCGGAAGAAGGGTGGAGGGGGGAGGATTCGATTCTGGATTGGTAGAAAGCGCTTTTGGCAGCAGAGATGGAAGCAGAAAACGAGGAGAGGAGAGATTGAAATTCAAGCAGGTCATCAGGTCGTTTATATTCACGCCATCTCCTTTCCGACGCTCGCGTGGTGGCTCTCGTGGCACCGGTTGAGACAGCCACGGAGCCGGAGGGGATTTGCCAGTCTATCGGGTCGTCAGAGGGCAGAGAGAGTCTAGAGAGGAGGAAAGAGTTGAGAGGAGAGTCTCAGCAGCAGCGTTCGGATGCAAGAGTGAGAAGGAGTCGGTAGAAGGGAGAGCTGATAGAACAGAAGATGCCAGGGAGGAGGGAGGAGGTACAGAGTCAGTCAATGGGGCAGGATTGTTATAGAGTGGGAGAGAGTAAGAGATGGAGAAGTGGTCAGACACATGAAGTGGAGTTACAGAGAGGTTAGTGGTGGAGCAGTTTCTAGTGAAGATGTAGTCAAGGTGATTGCCGGCTTTGTGAGTAGAAGGAGAGGGACTGAGTGACAGAGCGAAAGAAGAAAGTAGGTATAAGAGGTCAGATGACTTCTGTCTGGAGGTTGAAGTCACCCAGGAGGATGAGCGGAGGGACATTTTCAGGGAAGTTGGACAGGAGAATGTCCAGTTCTTCCAAGAAATGACCCAAGGAGCCTGGCGGACGGTAAAGGACAAAGAGGGTAGAGAGAAAAGCTCCATTTGGGTGAAATGAGTAGACCTGTCCCACCACCCCTACCAGTGGGCCTGGGTGTGTGGCTGAAGGAGAAGGCGGAGGAGAGAGCGGCTGGGGTGGATGTGTTCTCAGGTGTGATCCAGGTCTCGGTGAGAGCGAGGAAGTCAAGCGACTGCTGGATAGCGAAGCCGGAGATGAAGTCAGCCTTGCGAGTCGCTGACTGGCAGTTCCAGAGACCTCCTGTGACGAGGTGCTGGACACGAGTGGAGCGGGTGGGACAGGGGAGAGAATTAGGTTCTCTTACAAGAAGAACCCCCTCATGTCAGTTATTTACATCATGGTTTCCATCAGGCCTTCGGGAGCGCTGCTCACTTGTTCACCGTTGGAAACAGGAAACACTCGAGTGGACTTCGTGCCTTCTTCACGGCTCCTTTCGTTGGCCGCGGGGACACACCAGCACCATCTGGGAATATCATGTCATCCAAATGTGACTTCTTAAAGCAGCTTTGGGAAGGACGTAATCCCCCCCACACACACACACTATGATCTGCTCCTGTCTCCCATTACTGGTGATGAGACGAAGCCCATCCAGCAGAGCGGGACGTGTGGAGATGAACGTCCTGCTGGAGGAGCAACCGGACCTATTGTTCGTAGGGCTGAATCCATGTAGATGTCACATCATGCAGTGTGCATGTAAATACACGCACATGCAACGAGCCCAGAAGGGAACACAGAATTGCACGTCTGCATTGACATTGCGCATCCCAGTAGTACCAGACTACGCAGATGTGACTGGTCTGAACACCCCAGGGTGCCTCTGTAGAATGTGGAGCTCCCTTCATCTTTTTCATACATTCACTTTGGTCCTTTGTGATAAGATGTAAGCGTTACTTAAATGCTCCATTGAAGCGTGTTCCACAGTAAGACTTAACGCCACAAAGTGTGCACACTGTTCCTTTAAATGAGGCCTCAGTCCTGAGTCATGGTGAAGAAACGTGGAGGGAGGAGCTTCACATCCATTATTGAAGAGGGTGTGTGTGTGTGTGTGTGTGTGTGTGTGTGTGTGTGTGTGTGTGTGTGTGTGTGTGTGTGTGTGTGTGTGTGTGTGTGTGTGTGTGTGTGAGAGATGGAGGAACAATAAGATGCTGCTGCTGAGGAGAGAGAGAGAGAGAGAGAGAGAGAGAGAGAGAGAGAGAGAGGAAGGGAGAGAGAGAGGGAGGGAGAGAGGGAGGGAGAGAGGGCCAGGCAGGGATTCCCTCCCCCCTCCCCCCTCCCTCTCTTTGTCTCCCACCCAGTGTCAAGAACAGCGGCAGATGGGTGGGAGGAATGAAGTGTGTGCATATGTGGGACGTTGAGGTGACAGACAGGAACAGAGAGAGAGAGAGAGAGAGAGAGAGAGAGAGAGAGAGAGAGAGAGAGAGAGAGAGAGAGATGCGGCTTAAGTGGATTAAGCCTTATTACCCACCAGGGGACGAGCGAGAGAGAGAGACAGACAGAAAGAGAGAGAGTGTTAAATAGATGAGGGTTTCCTCTCCTCCCTTTGTCTCCTTCCTCCTAAAAGCTTTCTAGTCTTTGGGCAGCTGCAGCCATATGGCGTGTGTGTGTGTGTGTGTGTGTGTGTGTGTGTGTGTTACCAGCTGATTAGTGGTGCTCACTAATAGACCTTGATGTTATTAACTGCTGCGGGCAGGTGTTTGCCTTCGACTGTGTGTGTGTGTGTGTGTGTGTGTGTGTGACGGACAGGAAGCTCTTACCCTGATTCACAGAGCTGTTAAAAAAGCCACCGCCTGTAAAGAAAGTCCTTCTGTAGACATGCACACGTATCAAATTAAGTTTATTTCATTTCAGGCACAAAATGTTATTCGGTTAAGTGTGTTTTTGCCCTCGGCGGACGTTTTCGCGTCGTCCCCAAGCTTCCTGTCTCCGTCCTGCGGCCTGTTTTTACTCCCTTTGGCTGATCCGACCCCTTTTTCTCAGACCGGGCTCTGGATCCGGATTCCAAGAGCGGAGGCCGTCCCGTTCCGACGGGTTGCAACAGGACCGCCCCGCCCCGGCCGCGTCCCACCTCCCCCAAATCAGCGTCTTCTGACGGCCGTAAGTGAGGCGGGATGACCGCGGGAGATCAATGTCTCCTCCCAGAGGCCTTCAGCTTCTCAACCAAACATGTGACTGTTTGCTGCGTCCCAGCGCAAAGTCCACGTCCCCCCCCCCCAGGACGAGCTGCACCATTCACCCGCAGTCTCTGACCACACACACACACACACACACACACACACCTAATAGGGCTGCTTTGGAGACAACCGGACAACCTCGGTGTGTGTGTGTGTGTGTGTGCGTGTGTGTGCGTGTGTGTGTCGGAGAGCAGATCCCGGTCCGACGCGTACACCGTGTTATTGATTCCTTCTGTCTCGCGCTCTCTGAGGCGGAACAGCGTCAACCGAACGGACCAATTATCCCGCCAATCGCTCGCCGGCTTCAGCTTCGCAGACGTGAACTTTTTGCTTATTTTTCTTCTTTTTTTAAATTTTTTTTTTTATTGTACGTTGAGTTAAATTCCAGTTTCAGGTGCGATCGTCAGGAGGAAGTTGGGTCTGATTTACTGCCCTCTCACACCAGCGCTCCTCATTAGCTCTCTGCAGTATTTACCCTGTTATTATGTACCACACAGCAGTAAAGCACTTTATTGGCTGCAAGGAAACTACTGTGTTTAGCCGTGTGCGTGTGTGTGTGTGTGTGTGTGTGTGTGTGAGCTCAACCGAGGTCACAAAGACTTTTTACAAGATTTCCCTGACTTCTTCTGTGGTGTCTGCAGCTAAATAACAGCGTTGGATAACGAGCGCCGAGAAAGAAGCCGCCTGTTTGGAGCTGGTTTCCTGGTCCTGCTCACAACAGGGTTTTGTTCCCCTGAAAGTTGTTAGTCAAGACTAATTCAGACCAAGTGGCTTTTCTTTGTCTACCTTCGCCTGGCAGCCGATGGGAGTTGAGCAGCGGCTTTTTACCTTCATCATTGAATCAATGACACGGTGATTAATTCAGGTTCATGTGAGACTCGTCTCTGACTCTTTCCTCCCTTTCTGTTTAACTCCAAAGCTAAAACTCTCCGGCAGATGCAGACGAGTGTGCTGCGGTTTGCTTTGTGTGTGTGTGTGTGTGTGTGTGTGTGTGTGTGTGTGTGTCATAGATGGTTGGAAAACACTCCAGTAAAACCACAAGTAGCTCTTTGCAGGAGAGTCGCGAGTGCATTTGAATCCTGCATTTTATTCATTTCCCAAAGTTGGTTTCACAGTTTCCATTCAGACGGAATGAATGAAGCAGCTGTGACTGATTCACAACACGTTTATTCCTTCTCCCTTTGTGTTTCGCTCGTGTGTTTTTTTCGATGCCTCGTCCGTTCTCTCTTTGAACCGAGCGCCAATTAAATCTCACACACACACACACACACACACACACACACACACGCTGGTACAGGAACATTTGTGTCAGGCTGTAATTGAGCGAACAGAAGCTTACTGAGGAGTATTAATAGAACACGAGTGGAAACGTTGATCCTCAATATTCTTCAGTTCACGGTTCAATTTTTTCATCTGATCTTCTGGGCTTCACGTCCCCCGTCTGAGCTTTTCCATCAGAGAACGAAACCAGCGGCCGGCGTTCAGGTTGAGATCGACCAGTCAGGTGTGATGGAGGTGAAAACACAAAAACTGGGAGCGCACGGAGCCGAGGAGGTGCAACAACAACGCGCCTCAGTGCAGTTGGTGCCGGACGGGTTGAAAGTACCAGGTGACGGCGTGGATGGAAGAAGGAGTTTGGTGGTTATGCCCCACGAGGCGGGACCAGCGGCGTAGACGCAGACTGTGAATGTAAAGGACTCCACGTGCATCTATTCTGAAGCACGGCCATTATTACATGAGGAGTTAGCGGCTAAGCTAATAGTCGAGCGCAAATGAGAATAAGATTCTTCATGTAACTAAAGCACGCCTATGTCATGTATGTCCTCAAGGTTTTAAGAGATTAGTTATTAGCAAAATGCTGATAATAACTCATGTAATAGTGTGTGACCTGTGACCTCCGGTTAATCATGCTCACGTGTGCCTCAGCAGGTGAGAGCAGGCGTGTTGTGTGTGTGATGGGTTTCGTCTGAACGACGAGAGGACGTCTGGCTCCTGCGTGGTGACACTTCTACGCAGTTTCGATTCCAACAAGCAAAATGGCCTCAAACGTTCACAATATGCACAAGACGGCTGATTCAAAGACAATAAGTCACCAGCATAAAAATCTCACCACTCAAACAGTGAACCCGAGTATCTGCTTCCACAGACAGCAGCTACCAACCCAGTGTGTGTGTGTGTGTGTGTGTGTGTGTGTGTGTTGTGCTGAGTCAGCGGCCTCCAGATGGCATCTCTCCGTGGGGTTGGAACGCCGCGCAAAATGACGTCGTCACCCCCCCGGAAGCGAAGCTTTGATTTGATTGGTCCCTGGCGAGCGGGATGGTGGCGATGGACGACACATTGTCACACGTAGAGATGGACGCGCTCCTCCTCAGTCAGTCGCTTCCTCAGTGTGTGAGAATGCCTTGTTTGGAGGGCCTTCACAAGTGTGTGTGTGTGTGTGTGTGTGTGTGTGTGTGTGTGTGTGTGTGTGGCAGCCTTGAGTCTTTAATAGGAGGAAAAGCTCATTGTTATCACCGTGGAAACGGCAGGAAGAGCCTCAGCGTCAGTTTAAGCTGCAGAGCCGAGCAGTTAAACCGAGATACACAAAGGACACACACGCAGGGACACGGAGACACACAGTCGTCTCTCCAACAATTGCCTTTTCATTTTTCATTTTTTTCAGCGACCGTCCCTTTTATGAGAAAGAAGCCTCCCTACGGAGAATACATCATCTCGTGTGTGTCTTTGTGGGTGTGCGTGTGATCCGATTGTGATGCCTGGCAAGCACTTAAGTATTACAAGCTCTCCCTTTCTGTCTGTGTGTGTGTGTGTGTGTGTGTGTGTGTGTGAGAGACACAGAGAGTGAGAGAGCAGCGTGTGGTTTGCGTTGGACGAGTGATGGATGTGGTTTTCCTCTACAGGGGAAACTAGAGCCGGCTGAGGACATTTAAGTGTGCGTGTGCGTGTGCGTGTGTGTGTGTGTGTGTGTGTGTGTGTGAGATTCAGATAGGAAACGTATCCACCCTGAAGCGTTAAAGAATATACGCAGGTGACGCAACGCAACAACGAGAGGCAGAAACTGCTTCCCGATTGGACTCCAGCAGCACAGCAGCCGGGGACACGGACAGCTGACGCAAACCCGACCCCCGCGGGGGCGACACATGCCGACGCCCCCGCGGCGCGGCCGCCAGACGGCCCGTGGGCCGCCGCCGCCACGCCGACCCCGTGGATCGACCGGTGCAAACTGCTCGGCTTCACGTTAGACACGCCGTCCACCGCCCCTCCACCCCCCCTACGGGGTGACGGGCCGGCTGTTGCTAGGGGTGCAGACGGCATCACCTGTTGAGGACATTTAGAAACACACATGACCCGTGTGTGTGTGTGTGTGTGTGGGGTGCACACACACACACACAGACTCTCTCGCTGCAGTTTGAATTTGCATGAAGCTGTTAAAGTGCAGGTATTGGACCGTTATTCAAAGGTTACAGAGCAAACACACAAACACCTTCACACACACTCACTGGCTCTCGGTCCCAGATACGTTTTGGCTCATGTGACCTCATGAGCTGTGCGTGCATCTGAATGCTGGTGCCCCCCCACACCAACCCCCGCCCCCCAAACCTCCCTGCAATGTCGCGCCATTGTCGGTTCCTGCGTGCTGCTTCTAGCCGTGTTAATGGTTCCAGCAGGAGCACAAGTTGACCTTTGACGTCTACAAGTCTGCTAACCTTGAACACCAGCTGTGTCTGTGATTGTGTGTCTGTGACTGTGTGTGTGTGTGTGTGTCAGACATAGAGATAGACATGGATCAAATGGATCACACACACTCGCTGCCAGTAGTGACATCACTTCCTGTGACCTTGCGATGACAAAAGAAACACACAATGACGCACGAGAGCACAGTCATGGTGCGGGAATGTGAAATGGAACGTGTGTGTGTGTGTGTGTGTGTGCGTGTGTAAAAGTTGTGTGTTTTCAACGTCCAACCACGTCCAGGTTACCTGCCGCCGGTAATCGTTATCAGGGAGATCAGTGGTAACCGTAGCAACCAGTGGGCTACAACTCTAGACCCCATGAGACGAGAGACACGCGCATAAAACTTCACAGGAACAAAACATTAAAGCAACGTTTATTCCCACAACCTAATGAAAAAAACATGAACGCCCTGAAAGGCTTCTGAAGGCTTCTGTGTGTGTGTGTGTGTGTGTGTGTGTGTGTGTGTGTGTGTGTGTGTGTTTGGTCACAGCGGTTTCTTGGTAGCTTTACCTCTTTGAAATATTTTAAGGCAGTAAATCAGTGATCACAGGGAATCTGTGTGTGTGTGTGTGTGTGTGTGTGTGATGCCTTGCAGAAAACGTTCCTTTACAGTTCATTAACTTTGTGATGTAGTTTTTCGGAGCTCGCATCCGTGTGTTATTTTGCAGTTTCACATCTCAAGCCATAAATGTTTTATTATCTGATCACGGTCGCATCGGAGAGGCTGTTGATCGTTGAGATTAAAGCCTGTGTGGGAAAACGTGCAGGCTGACCGGCGTGGACTCAAGTTAGTAATCACAGAGTTAGAGAACAGAACGCCGTCCAATGATCGTTTTCCTACCATGTTGGGAATGTTTATTACTAAAATTCTCTAACGTGGACGCATGTAATCATCGTCCAAAGGACCCGAGCTCCAAAGCATGACCTTCCTTTGACCGTTGTCTCATTTTACCAGTCGTATTCCAACGCTGGGATTGTTGTGGCGCTCCGTGGCGATGCGACGGACGTCTGAGACCCCACGTCCCCCGTCCCCCGTCCCCGTCCCCCCCGCGCTCCGGGTCTGTGTGCCGACTGAGGCTCGACCCTCACACGCGTGTAAAAGAGGCCGGAGACGCAGTCGGTCTCTTCACTGGTTGTTGTTCTTGTTCCCGCCGGTTGCCGAGCGACGGTTGATGAGTCTCAGGATTCAAAAGCCAGAGAAGCTTTGGTTAAGTTGCTCTGTGGCACTTTTCCTTTTTTTTTTTTTTTGGTGTGTTTATTCTGCTTTCTCCTCTTGGAGGCCAAGTCCAGATGTGATTCCAGCGTTAAGACGCTAGCTGGTTAGCGGTTCTAACGCGGGCGCCGGGCTCATGGCGAGTTTTGCGCCTTAATTTGAATACAAAGTCAGCTCAGAGTGGACGCGCAGCGGCCTTCATTAGCTTTTTTAAATATATTATTAGTACAAGGAGATATTTGATATTTGAAAGTTACCATCCTGATAAAGCGTATTTAGCTTGAAGTTGTAAAGCTAACGCTAGACACACACACACACACACACACATACGCTCTGTGTGTGTGTGTATCAGTTATTCAGTCTGTGTGTTTTAACTGACATGTGCTTCTGTAATCACTGTTGCTACTGTACAAACATACGCTCACTGTGTGTGTGTGTGTGTGTGTGTGTGTGTGTGTGTGTGTGTGTGTGTGTCTCCGATGGAGAAAACACATGCTGGATGGATCAAAGGTGTGTGTGTGTGTGAGTGTGTGTGAGGCCAGATAGGAACAAAACATGCATAATATCATTAAGCACTGTGACGGGATCGATGGACTGTGTGTGTGTGTGTGTGTGTGTGTGTGTGTGTGTGTGTGTGTGTTGTGTGTGTGTGTGTGTGTGGAGACAGAGGACGTTCTGGGGCGTCGGTTCCCTTCCAGCTGTTACAACCTGTGTTTTCTCACAGAGGATCGCTCATCAAAGCCAAGCGAGCTTATGAATAATGTGAGCGATGCTTTGGAAATGTTTCTTTCTGTTTTCATCAACGGGGTTTTGTCGCTTTGAAGAAAGCGACATCTTCACTTCCCCGTCGTAAAGAGTCTGACAGAGAGGTAAAGCAGATGTGGACGGGAGCAGCAGGAAAACCTAAAAAAAAAAACCAACTATTTGAGTTCATCTCTAATTGAATGAAGCCTTTATTAATGTTGCTTTTTAGGGAAAATAGCATTGTGACGTCATGGGAACCATAAAGAAACGTCCCTTTGAATACTCACATTTCTCTGGCCAACATGAAAAGCCTGAAATGAGCAGCTTCCTTTTGATGAGTTAATATCAGCAGCAGCTGTGTGCATCATCATGATTTAATAGCACATGACGGAGAAACCAGACGCAGCGAGCTCTGCCACAAAGTGACGAGGAACGCCACAACATTCAGTGCTGTTGTTGTTGTTGTTTTTTATTGCATGTATTTACAAATGACAAACGGCGGCCCCCAGGTCGACCGTGCCCTGCGCTGGCGGGGGACCCGTCGGATCCTCCGAGCCGTCTGAGCCCATTTGAAGATGAATTTAATGCTAAGATAATCATTTCTAATCATCGTGCGCCCTTCTGCTCGGACGGTTGCACCGATTTGCATAATCCTCTCTTCTCCTTTATCCTCGCCGGCAGCAACAGTTACGGAGAAAGAAAACAACGGAGGACTCAGAATGACGATTCTACGTCATCGGGGAATTTTGTTCATTAAACACACGTGATTCATTCGATAATAGTCTGACTCTATTGGTGCGCGAGACAAAACGTACGAAACATCTCTGCACTCGATCTCTCTAATGCCTCCATGTGAGTCTGCACCCGATCTGTGTGTGTGTGTGTGTGTCTTTGTGTGTGTCTTTGTGTGTGTCCCTAATGGACAGACGAGTCTCACTCTCGTCTTCGGCTGCTGGGAAAGAAGCTGCTGATGTCGTCTCCCTTTGCAAGTCATTTCGATTTAAAAAAAAAAAAGGCGTCGAGGGGCTTTTTACTCGCGTCCGTTGGCGCTCACAGGCTCAGTGGGGGGTCGGGGGGGGGCATCGATCTACCGGGGGGCATCGATCTGCTGATGTTTCGCTGTGTTCATGCAGGTTGGAGATATACGAGCAGCTGGTTTGGTCCGTTTCAGCCACGAGAGTCACTGAGCAGCATGTGAACTCGCCTGCACCAGCCACATGGGGGGGGACGGGGGGACGGGGGGAGAGACTGTCTCAGCTGTCCTCTTTGGCTGCTAAATACAACATAAGCGTATTAAGGTTATTTATATTTATATATAATAAAATATTATAGAAGTATCAATATTCTAAATGCCCTAAAACGGATGCTTCTGATTGATTGATTGATGATTCTCATTAATCTGCAATGGAAATTTTCACTCAACGTGTCACAAGTTGCTTCAAATGACCAACATACTGACAGCTCTAAAACGTGATGTGAGATTAAGGCATGGAAATAGTGTTTCATGGTGTCTTTTGGTAGAAAAAACTAAACGTACCTTTAAAGACTCTGCAGAGCATCGGGTTCCAATCAGTACTTTGAACATTAATATCTGTATAAGCTGTGAGGAGGTGAGGAGGTGAACGAAGATGATGCTCGGTGTTGATGAGGAGCTTTCAGTCTTTGTAGTCGTGTTGTTTCCATCTTTAGGGGCTTGTGCTCGTTCTTCTCTGTACTCATTATGAGTCACCACCCGACATTCTTGCAGCCTGTTATTGCAGAGACCCCCCCCCCCTACACGAGAGTGGGTGTGTTGTCCCTCTCAGGAATGTAGATCTGATAATGGGATTACTGTCTCTCTGCCTCCTTCCAGGGTCGCTGAGGACCGAAGGCATCAAGGCCTCTGATGTTCTCCCCGTGTTGAAGGAGAAAGTGGCCTTCGTGTCAGGTGAGTCACGGGGATCATACAAACCGTTGGGGGGCATCATCCACAAAGGACCTTCCTGAACTAAAGGAGGATTTTTTTTTTATGTTCATAAAGAAAAAAACACTCGTAATAATAAGGATGTGATCCTTGCGGCACAAACAAACTCTTTAGTCGCCACAAGAGATGTAGGAGGGGCGGCGATGGGGGGAGGGGGGGGTGTTCACGTTTAAGGAGTCTTCTCCCCCTCTGCTGAAGAGAGCACCGACGTCTGGACCGCCACACCTCCCGAGACAGGAAACGGGCAGAGGAAGAAGACACGGTTTCACGCGGCGGGCGATCACACCCACGACGCCCAGCCGCGTGATGGGACACAAGATGTGCCGTCACATGACCAAGATATCGTGCACGCGCAACATATCAAAGATGCACTTAAAGATTCCGGAGCCCCCCAAGAAAAAAGGACATATAGTTTATTGTTTTTGTGCTTTTATTTTGAAATCAAAATGAATTTGCGGTCATCAAGAACTGTTAAATGTTTCTATCAGTATCCATATATATATATATATATATATATATTATATTGCAGAGGGCTCATGTTGCAGTATTAGAAAGGAATGTATTTTCCGACATACACAAAGTACCACATTCCATCATTTGCAACTTTGGCTCATTAAATAATTTTAGTCGTTCCAAGTGAAAAGTGACTCAGAGAGAGAGAGAGAGAAGAGACAGAGTGCCAACAGCAGTCTGTCATCATGATTCCTCCCGACATCACAGCCCCCCTCCCCCCCGTAATCACACACTCAAACACACGGACCCGTTTTCCACGACTGAGCAGCGCTTTCATAAACACTGCGGTTTGTGAGTCTAACATTAATCTAACCAAAACATCTCCACGCACGTAATTCATCACCGCGCAGGAGAGCCAGCGGCGGTGATTGGGAGGACGTCTGGGGCCTTGTGCGAGGTGTGTTTCCTGGCTGACGTGTGTGCGACGGGAGTTGTGTTACACTATAGATATTGAAGCTATTAGTGTAGATTAAGAGCAGATTATCGCTGGTACATGTGATGATGGAGAGGCGGGGTGGCGTAAACGGGGTTTCTGCAATTAACTGGTTTTCTATGTATATATCATCCAAACTGCTGAAATACATGTTTCTATGTTGTTATTTCGCGTCTCATCATCGTGTCTACTAGTCCCGGTGCAGGTCCAGTGTCTCTTCATAAACGCACACAAACGCCACACACCAAGCTCACCTTCTGACTGTGTGCACGCTAAGGTGGGCGGGACAAAAGAGGCGGACCCATCCTGACGTTTCCTGCCCGGAGTAACCACGACCGAATAAAGCAGGAGGACCTGAGGAGGCTGGTGACCTACCTCTCTACCGTCCCCAGGTACCCACCTCTCCATCTCACACACACACACACACAATGATTCGTCTCTGATACAGCTCCGTTAACCTGTCAATCATCATCATCATCATCCCCGTTGTTGGGAGCGTTAGCGCTGGTGAACGGGGCGCGTCAGAAGGGACGGGGTGCAGGGGGCGGAGGGCCTCCGTCCTCGTCCACGCTGAGGAAATCAAACGCTCCTTCCTGCCCCGTGGCAGCGGCCCTTTAGTCGCGTCTGCGTGGGAGCCGCCGCGTTAGCGGTCACACTCCCCTCGGGGGGCGTTTCACCGAAGACCCAGCTGGTCGATCCCAGGCGAGCTCCTGGGACGGCGCCCCGGTATTCTTACTCTTTTTCTTTTTAATGCAAGCAGAGACTGAGGTGAACATTGTGCGTATCATCATTTGGTCCCCATCGGCCCCGCTGATCTTATTTGTTTATGTATTTACAAAGACTGATGATGCATGTTGCAAACACTTCACACAACCCACACGCACACGTCGCTTCGCACGCCAGATGGCCGCCTGGAAGGAATTCTGTTGTGTTCATATCACATTTATTTACATAACCTACGTGATTGTGGCGCAAAAACAGACCCTGAGAATATGTATTTCGGCGCTGTGCCTCGCTTCCAGGGGACTGATCTGTACCACATGCGAACACAGCGCTGCTGAATTAACGGGACGAGGTGATGTGAATGATAGGGAGCCTTTGTTTTTGCTGAGAAATGCACAAAGGGAAGGAAAACAGTGATTTCTCTGTCATAAGTGCCCTTTTTTATTTAACATAGTGTCCATTCAGCCTCGAACTACATTAAGACTGCAAACAGAGTCTGTTTAGAATTTGCTGAGTGGTTTCCTTAAGTACATATCAGTGCATGCTGGGGGGGGGCCTCCTTCCCTCCAGAGCGCTGAAGGTCCCTCCCAGCAATTAGTCCGGTGCAGCAGACACCCGACTGACGCCCTCGGGTTTGTCTCTGTCCTCTCCTCAGCGAGGACGTCTGCAAGCGGGGTTTCACCGTCATCATCGACATGCGCGGCTCCAAGTGGGAGCTGATCAAGCCGCTGCTGAAGACGCTGCAGGAGTTCTTCCCGGCGGAGATCTGCGTGGCGCTCATCATCAAACCGGACAACTTCTGGCAGAAACAGAAGACCAACTTCGGCAGCGCCAAGTTCTCCTTTGAGGTCGGCGGGCCGCTCCGATGTCTATGAGTGCTTTGTTACATTCTGTCCTCACACTCAGGCCTTTAATGTTCACCTCGGTGATCTTCATTGTTTGCTGAAGCAAGAACCGGAGCGTCCTGATGGTCTTTAGAAGTGACAATCAGGGCTGTCAATAGACTAAATAATCTCACATTTTGAAATTCATTGTTTGTTTTTTTTCTTCTAAAGACTAAATCTTACATGTGATGAGTAATCACTTTAGAACGTGTGTATTTTAGACACTGTTGTTTAACTGTTAACGTTATTTTAAACGCCAAACTACACACATGTGATCATGTTGAACTAGCGACTCTTCCTGTCGTCCTCGTGCACTTTGCTCTCAGCTCTCCATCATTTGACGGCTGTGTCAACGATGTCCCCACATTCAGCAGGACGCCTTCAGTCCACCGTCTTTTAGGGACACAGCGTTGGTCCTCTGCAGACTGTGTGCCGCGCAACGTTAGACGTTGAGATGGGAGTAGCCTAGCAGCTAGCTTAGCCTAGCAGCTAGCTTAGCGTAGCGGTGCTGTAAAGTGGTCCGTTTGCCCCTCGCCCCCCTTCTGTTGGGCACGTGGGGCGATTCCTCCGTTCGGTTCTCCGCTGTGCGTCGCGCCTGTTTGGTTTTACTTGCGATGCAAAAAGCTCTCGGAACCGGTTCATTTCTGGTCGCTTTATAAATGTACGTTAACTACGTTAAAATATTTTGTCGCATTAGTCTCAGCCACATTAATCACATAGATTAACGCGTTTATGTTGACTGACCCATAGTCACATAGTCACGTAGTGACAATTACTTTTCTCTTTTCCTACACGCGTCGTTTGGCTAACCCGAGCTAACCGTTAGCTGTGCTCTGCAATCTGGAAAACACATTCTCGGCCAGTTGGAAGTGTTACCAATGTTGGACTCACTAGTTCACTTTCCCGCTGCTCATCTGTGAAGCGCCAAGCTGCCAAACACCAGAGAAGCCGTGTCTTTTAAAAATACCCCTCACTTTTTTCTAATAGACTAAATCTAATAAATGCCGGTAGCTTTCTTCCCATTTTCTTTTTCCTTCATAAAAGTCATGGTTTGATACATTTCTGACATTGCCCTGGAATTTCTGTTCAGACCAGCATGGTGTCCGTTGAAGGTCTGGCCAAACTGGTGGACCCCTCCCAGCTGACGGACGACTTTGAAGGCTCTCTGGACTACAACCACGAGGAGTGGATGGAGCTCAGGGTCTCTCTGGAGGAGTTCATGTCCAACGCCGTTCACCTGCTGTCCAGACTGGAAGACCTGCAGGTGTGTGGGGGGACGGACGGATGGATGTGCAGATGAATGAATGGTCAGTCGGACATGGACGGACCTGTTCATGCGTTACATTGTGTGTGGCAGGAGCTTCAGTCCAAGAAGGAGTTTCCGACGGATGTGGAGGGATCTCGTCGGCTGATAGACGAGCACACGCAGCTGAAGAAAAAGGTGGGTCAGGTCGGCGTAACGGTTCTCATCGCTCCTTCCGCCTTTGAATCACATTAAGACACTGACGTCCTTTTCGATGCTCTCCTGCAGGTGCTGAAGGCCCCGGTGGAGGAGTTGGACCGGGAGGGCCAGAGGCTGCTGCAGTGCATCCGATCTAGTGATGGCTTTTCAGGGAGGAACTGCATCTCAGGCTCTGCTGACTTCCAGAGCTTGGTGCCCAAGGTACATTTAGTCCTTTGGGTCGGAACACTCGCATTTTACTGTTCAATCCACCCTGCTCCAAATGCATGGAAGGCATCATAAGGGACATCTTCTAAAAGTCCTCCACCCTCTCTTTGTGCCAGGTGGCCAGTCTGCTGGATAAGCTTCACTCCACCAGGCAGCATCTCCATCAGATGTGGCACGTCAGGAAGCTGAAGTTGGACCAGTGCTTCCAGCTGCGTCTGTTCGAACAGGACGCCGAGAAGGTGAGCGGCGGCGGAGATCGATGTCACCGATGACCTCGTGCAGACCAAACGCGTCGCCGCGAAAGTTCCAGACAGCGTTTCGCTTCTGTGTGTCCGTGAATGTCGACTTAGCCCGCTCACCTGAGCAGAGGACCACAGTCATCCAGCCATCCCTTTACACGAGGCAATGCTGGCATCCCATTTGTCTTCATCACAGCAGCCTGCTGAGCAGTCACATAGATACTATATATAGATGGGAAGGGGTCGCTGTACATTACAGGTGTTTGCAACCTCTGCAACCATTTTACCTCACGACAAACACCGGCGTACGGATGACCGAGGCCGCAGACAGCTGCACCTCGGATGAATACCGATGCGTCGCCATCACGCCCGAAGCCCCGCCTCCGCACAGGGCTGCATGCGTTGTGGATCGGATTGCAGTTTGTACACACACACACACACACACACACAAACAGAGACGGGCGTCGGCTGAGTTGGTGGCTCGTTCCACTCAGACATCCGCATGCAGGAGCGGTAAATATTTACTGCGAGGCAAACCCGAGAAAGAAAAGAAAAGCATGCGTGTCCTGGCCGGCCGCGTGGGAACAACATCAGACCTGACCAGGTGATTTAGTTTCAGCGGGAAATCGCAGCGCGGAGGGAAAGCGGTTGCCGCGGTGACCGCAGAGTTCCATCTGCCTGCGGGGAATTGATTCCTGACGGAAGAAGCGCGCGTGGCGGTTGTCCCTCCCTCCCCCGGGCGTCACGCCGGTCCGCTTGGAAGGATGAAAGGCGGCGAGAGACGTGTGCTTTTTTTAAAGAGGCCACCAGACGACTTTTCAAGCCGACCATCATTCGCCATTTCCACCACAAGCGAAGGCGCTGCCCTCTTCCTGTTTGGTTGCACCGTGCTTGTGCTGTAGAAGCCGATCCAAACGTTCATGGTGCCGTCATTCCGCAGACGTCACATTCTGTAATCAACCTTTACTCCATAATGACAAGTTTAAGCCCCCCCAAAAAAATGTTTATTGCCACTTAAAAGGAATATTACTTTGTGTGTTTACAGCCTGGGAGAAGTTTATGTCACAGCATCTCTCAGTTATGGCAACGTTTCACTCGCCAACTGCACACTGCCGACACACACAATTAGTCATGGCGGCTGCCTGAATGGTGCTCGACAAAATGCTACGAACGTCACGACAATCCACTTCAAACACATCCTGCAAAAGTTTACATTAAAAAAAACTGGAATAAACCTCCATAGCTTCCATGCACAGAAAGCTATGAAACATTTAACAGTCTCATATTTTAGTTTTTAAATTCTGATTCAATGCAATACAAGAAACGCGCGTGCGCTTGTTTGTTTGTGTGTGTGTGTCTGTTTGCAGATGTTCGACTGGATCCGTCACAACAAGGAGGTGTTCCTGCAGAGCCACACGGAGATCGGCCGAGGGTACCAGCACGCCGTGGAGCTGCAGACTCAGCACAACCACTTTGCCATGAACTCCATGGTAGCTACTGTAATGTCATCACAGCCCTAATTCTCACATTACATCACATCAGAGCACCAAATGAAAGAACCTTTGTTTATTAATCATTGTCCTGCAAATATGAGGTCTGATTTGTATTATTATTATTCAGTGGCATGTATTCTATGCAGTATCTTTTATGCTATTTTTTAAATTGTATTCTCACAGTTTTTATATTAAATGCTTAAATTCTTATTGGTGAAGCATGTATGAAAAGTGCTGTGAGAATAATAGTAATATTAATACTTATAATACTATAATATAAAGCATGATACCACACATATCCGTCTGTTTATTGGTTCATGTTTTTTCTTTTCGCCCCTCTTCTGCCCAGAATGCCTACGTGAACATCAACAGAATCATGTCGGTGGCGAGCCGCCTGGCGGAGGCCGGCCACTACGCCTCCACGCAGATAAAACAGATCTCCACTCAGCTGGACCTGGACTGGAAAGGTTTCGCCGCCGCGCTGGACGAGCGCTCCACCATCCTCGCCATGTCGTCCGTCTTTCACCAGAAGGCCGAGCAGGTGAGATCATACCTGGTGGGGGTTTCATTCGAGGAAACGCTGGATTGGTAACTGTCCAACCAGCGAATGTCTCTGCAGCAGCGGCATGTGCAGAATGCAGAATGTAAATGGGGCATTTTTAGCGTCTGATTATATTTAGCGGATCAAACCGGCCCGCTGCTGATTCTTGGAAGGTTGACATGGCGACAGATGGGCCTTGTTAGATTCCTGCTGGGCCCTTGACATTAGCTACAAGTGAACATTTGGAGATGAAAGCCCAAGGGAGGGCGAGGGACGGGAACAGAGACGGCGCTGGCTGGAATTGAGACGCAGCCCAATTAGAAACAGAGAGAACAAGCAGCACGAGGTGGGAAAGGAGACTCGCTCAACGCTCCTTCCATGTGCTGATGGGATTTTGCAGCCAAAAGTCAAAGGTCACTGAAATCTCACTGGAATGCATGACTCAACAATTATTACGCTAGTCATGAAGATACATTTATATTCTGGTTTACACCAGACATCGTTAGTGAAATCATATCGAGCTGCAAAGCTTCAGAAATAATGTCAACGTCCAAATTATAAGTAAAATGAATATCTTCTAATGATCCACCCGGGATGCATAGAATAACTTCTTTATCACAAAATATTTTCTGCCCATAACCTCTGCATGTTTCTACATTAGTTTAGTATGAATCAGTGCAGACACACCTTAAAAATCAAAGAACCCCCAAACGTGTCACTCTTTTTGCATGAGGGATGTTGAAGACAGGTGACTGACACACACACACACACACACACACACACACACACACACACACACACACACTCCACTCAGTACGACAGGATGGACGACAGTGATACTGCGAGAACGTGTAGAAGCGTTACAGATGTGTGATGAGAGACATTCTGCGTGATCCATCCTCACGTGATTGCACGCCGTGCGAGACTTCCTGTGTGTGTGTGTGTGTGTGTGTGTGTCCCTCAGTTCCTGTCGGAGGTGGAGGCCTGGTGCAAAGTCTGCAATGAGGGGGGGCTGCCGTCCGAGATGCAGGAGCTGGAGATCGCCATCCACCGGCACCAGAGCCTGTACGAGCAGGTCACGCAGGCTTACACCGAGGTAAACGTGCCACACTGACCCTGCGTTACGCTGGACTGACTCCTCGTCCTCATGTTACCGCTGTTCTCGGTCCCGATGCTTTCCGCTCACAGCCAACGTCCCCGTCAACGGCAGCAGCTTGTGTCTCTCGCGTAACGATGTGGAAGCAGGTGTCTCTGCCTGGTGTGTGTGTGTGTGTGTGTGTGTGGAGCGTTTGTTTCATCGCTGGTTCAAAAGAACAAAGTCCCAGTTGCCGCTCCTCATCCTCCTCATCCTCATCCTCCTTCTCCTCGTCCTCGTCCTCGTCCTCCTCCTCCTCGTCCTTGCCCTCATCCTCCTCATCCTCGTCCTCCTCCTCGTCGTCCTCGTCCTCCTCCTCGTCGTCCTCGTCGTCCTCCTCCTCGTCCTTGCCCTCATCCTCCTCCTCCTCGTCCTCATCCTCCTCCTCCTCGTCGTCGTCCTCATCCTCATCCTCCTCGTCCTCATCCTCATCCTCCTCGCCCTCTTCCTCGTCCTCCTCGTCCTCCTCATCCTCCTCATCCTCCTCGTCCTCCTCGTCCTTATCGTCCACGTCGTCCTTGTCCTCGTCGTCCTCCTCTTCGTCGTCGTCCTCCTCCTCCTTGTCCTCATCCTCCTCGTCCTCGTCGTCCTCCTCCTCATCCTCCTTGTCCTCATCCTCCTCGTCCTCGTCCTCCTCCTCATCCTCGTCCTCCTCCTTGTCCTCATCCTCCTCGTCCTCGTCGTCGTCGTCCTCCTCCTCCTCCTTGTCCTCGTCGTCCTCCTCCTCCTTGTCCTCATCCTCCTCGTCGTCGTCGTCCTCCTCCTCCTCCTCCTTGTCCTCATCCTCCTCGTCCTAGTCGTCCTCCTCCTCCTCCTCCTTGTCCTCATCCTCCTCCTCCTCCTCCTCCTCCTCGTCCTCGTCCTCGTCCTCCTCCTTGTCCTCATCCTCCTCGTCCTCGTCGTCCTCCTCCTCCTCCTCCTCCTTGTCCTCGTCGTCCTCCTCCTCCTCCTCCTTGTCCTCATCCTCCTCGTCCTCGTCCTCCTCGTCGTCGTCCTCCTCCTCCTCCTCCTCCTTGTCCTCATCCTCCTCGTCCTAGTCGTCCTCCTCCTCCTCCTCCTCCTTGTCCTCATCCTCCTCGTCCTCCTCCTCCTCCTCCTCCTCCTCCTCCTCGTCCTCGTCCTCCTCCTTGTCCTCATCCTCCTCGTCCTCGTCGTCGTCGTCCTCCTCCTTGTCCTCATCCTCCTCGTCCTCGTCCTCCTCCTCCTTGTCCTCCTCCTCGTCCTCCTCGTCCTCCTCATCCTCCTCGTCCTCCTCCTTGTCCTCGTCCTCCTCCTCCTCCTCCTCCGCGAGGCAGCAGCCTGCAGCGGACCTCGGGTTTGAATCGGCATTCTTCTGTACTCTGAAGGTCGTCTCCTCGTGTGAATCCTCTGATTCTCCTGCTGATCAGCTGCTCAGGAGACACGGGACGTCCGACGACGTAGACGTGAGGCGGGACGCTGCTTCTTCTGCTGCCTCTTTGTATCACAAGCGTCCTGAAAAGAATCAGGTGTAAGATGCTCGTTTCCATAAACAAACACGGGCCGTAACCGTATCCTGAAAGTCACTATTGGCTTTAAGATAACGGTCGGATGCAAAGCAAGTAGCGCCTGTCAGCGGCGGGGGCGGGTCTTAAGAGGTCGGCGTGACGCATGACAGGACGCAGAGGGGACGTGCAGGAAGGAAGTGTTTGTCCGTGTGTCACGTAGCAGTGAGCAGTAAGAAGAGGAATGTCCGTTTGCATCTGGGAGCAGATGTGACGTGTGAGTCTGACCCGTCTGTGTGTCCAGGTCAGCCAGGACGGTAAAGCCCTCCTGGACGTCCTGCAGAGGCCTCTGGGTCCCGGCAACTCCGAGTCGCTGACGGCCACGGCCAACTACTCCAAAGCGGTGAGCGTTCATGTTGCGGATGCAGCTTAAAGGGTCTACTTTGCCGTTTCACACACATGAAATAACCACGATAAGCACTCGTATGATGTCGGAGGAGTTTATAGATGATCGCATGCTCTGCGTTTTGTGTCTTTTCCCAGGTTCACTGCATCCTGGACGTGGTTCACGAGGTTCTCCACCATCAGCGGCGTCTGGAGAACATCTGGCAGCATCGAAAGGTCCGACTGCACCAGAGGCTGCAGCTGTGTGTGTTCCAGCAGGATGTGCAGCAGGTACACACACACACACACACACACACACACGCACCACCACGCCTTCATTCATCTCCCGTCTCTTAAGCTAAATGTTTGGAATGTGAGAGGAATTCCAGAGATAAGACGCTGAGCGCGGACCCTCCTTCACGCTCCCGGTTTACACAACCAGCCCACCGCGGTTCTGGAAAGGTTCTGGAAACATTCGGGAGCTCAAATGAACCGTCACTACGTTCTATGAGGGATGTTTTTAACCCGCAGAGTAAACGTATGAGTCCTTAATGCGATCGGGGCTCCGACAGTAATGCAGTCGGAATGACGAATGCCCCCCTCCTCCCCCAGCACGGATGGAACCTCTGGGAGCTCAGTGAAGACTTTTCTTTTCCAAAATGACGGACCGTTCAATAACAACTACCGCCTCCCCAACCGGGCGCTTTTCAGGGGCTTAACTTGTCCCTCAGACGTAACTCAGACCCTGATCCTCGCAGTGGGAACCCCCCGAGTTCCTCACGGCGCTCCGTGTCCCCGGGGAAAGTCGCTGCGGTCTACAAGGGGCTTTAGATCAATACATGGGACTTCTTCTTCTGTAGCCGCGGGAGGTCAGGAGGACACACACACACACACACACACGCCATAACAAGCGCACATGGAATTGATTAAACACGGGTCGACTGTGACCGGAGTCACTGCGTGTGTGTGAGAGAGAGGGAGAGGGAGGGAGGGAATCCTGGCATCGGCTGGACTACAAAGATGGAGGCCGAGCAAAGACTTCTGAGTGACCCCCGGAGAGAGCGGCGAGGAGAAAAATAGCGAGTGGAGGCGAGATCGTATCAGAAGGTTTTAAATCGAGCCAATAGTCCATAAATCACTGCAAACGGGGCTCTTCTTTCTTCATGGACGACGTCGCGGCTCCTCCGAGGCCCAGAGAAGTGCTCCGAGGGTGCTGGTGGTGGGAAGCGGGCTTTGGCTCAAGCTAAAGGCACCGACGGCACCGAGTATAAGAAGCCCACGACAAACGGCAACGATCCATTGACGATTTTAGATGTAAGTTAAGGAGCGAGGTGTCTGCCAGGAATCACCGCGCGCAAAACGAAGGTTTCATCTGTCGCGTCAGCGATTTTGCTGCTGACCCCTGCGCTCGCTGTCACCGGGGGGGGGCTAAAGCGCCGGGGGCTGTGGTGGCGTTGGTGACGTTGGTCCTCTCTTCTCGTGCAGGTGATGGACTGGATAGAAAACCACGGCGAGGCTTTCCTCAGCAAACACACCGGGGTGGGCAAGTCCCTTCACCGCGCCCGCGCCCTGCAGAAGAGACACGACGACTTTGAGGACGTCGCTCAGGTGAGTCTCCTCCGTCCGTCTGGTTGCGGTTTGATTGTTGGTGTGATGATCACTTCTGCCGGCAGAGGCGGAAGCGCACCATGACCCCAGTGTTCGTGTTAGGATTCAAGTCGGCCTCTTATCGTTGCGGGTTTGGTGCATTTAGCTTCAGCACGTTTTGTAAAATACAAATGTTGCTCTTCGGCCTCGTCGGCGGATTGAGATTATTCCAGCAAAAATAAATAATGCCTTTCGCCGTTGTTGATTCAAGTTCCTCCTCCTGGCCTCCTATTTACAGTACCGACGTGACGCAGAAGAGCTCCCCTCCTTCCACCCCTCATCTCTATAAGTTACTCGTTTGTTTCGATCAAATGTTTATTCGCTCGCCTTGCAAACATCTGTAAGTGATCTTCTTTGATTAATCCCAAATCCTTCCAAACCAGCGTGCCCGGTAGGCGGCAGGAAGCGGGGCGACCGGCCTCCCCGTACGTGACCATTTATGGTCACCAGGCTTTCCAGAAGGATCCGCAGAAGATGTTATCCATTCCTGAATTATTCCAGCGTTCCCGTCTGTCACGTAGGAGACGCCGGAGCTGCGCTCATAAGAGGTGGAAACAAAACAGAGGAACATGTGGAAGCTCTCGGTACAGATTTAGAAAAATAAGAAATGTCGGCTTTTGTGCTTCGATCATCGATATAGAAGTAGAAGGTACTTATACGCAGTCGGTGTATTTCACAAGATAACCTCACTCCTCCGGTCCGAAGCACACTTCAAATCATCACAACTCTCCCTTTAAACCTCTGTGTGCACTATGCGGCCTCATGGGAGCACGCAGAGATATAAGGGTTCATACGGCGGGGCCTTGAGGGGCCTTGAGGGGCCTTGAGGGTCCTTGAGAAGTCCCTCGTCGTCCTTCTGAGTGCGTCCTGCTTGTTGGAAGAAAAGGATAATGTGGTTTGTGCTCAGTGAAGGTTTGGGGTGTTTTGCTGGTAAAACTCTCTACTAAGCGCTAAACGTAACTCGAATACATTAAGCACACGTTTAGAGATTACCCACGATGCACCATTGACATGCTACGAACACAGAGACGTGCTCGGACTTATTTTGTTTGGGCGGGTTTACGTCTCGTCTTAAAGTCCTCTTCTCCTCATTAGTGGTTATTTTTAGCTCCACTCGGTTAGAGTGGAGCTAAAAATAATGAGTTGCTTCTTCATTAGACCGAAGCGACATCAAACCGAAAGACTGCAGCTCTTTTATTCTCATTAAAGTCTGGAAAGGAGGCTGACGGCTTCATTGATCCACTTCAAACATGGGGAGTCGACAGGGAGGTTCCTGATGGGGAGGAGTGCACGAGGACCGCTTTAATAGTCCCTTTAGAGCTCCTCTTCAGCTCTTCATCACCTCACCAGCTCCTCACCAGCTCCTCACCAGCTCCTCTCCAGCTCCTCTCCAGCTCCTCTTCAGCTCCTCTTCAGCTCCTCTTCAGCTCCTCATCATTTCCTCACCATCTCCTCACCAGCTCCTCACCAGCTCCTCTCCAGCTCCTCTCCAGCTCCTCTTCAGCTCCTCTTCAGCTCCTCATCATTTCCTCACCATCTCCTCACCAGCTCCTCTCCAGCTCCTCTCCAGCTCCTCTCCAGCTCCTCATCATTTCCTCACCATCTCCTCACCAGCTCCTCACCAGCTCCTCTCCAGCTCCTCATCATCTCCTCTCTAGCTCCTCTCTAGCTCCTCTTCAGCTCTTCTCCAGCTCCTCTTCAGCTCCTCATCATCTCCTCTCTAGCTCCTCACCAGCTCCTCACCAGCTCCTCTCCAGCTCCTCTCCAGCTCCTCCCTAGCTCCACTCTAGCTCCACTCTAGCTCCTCACCAGCTCCTCTCCAGCTCCTCTCCAGCTCCTCTCCAGCTCCTCACCAGCTCCTCTCTAGCTCCTCACCAGCTCCCCAGCTCCCCAGCTCAGCTCCCTCACCAGCTCCTCTCCAGCTCCTCTCCAGCTCCTCACCAGCTCCTCACCAGCTCCTCTCTAGCTCCTCTTCAGCTCCTCACCAGCTCCTCTCTAGCTCCTCACCAGCTCCTCCAGCTCCTCACCAGCTCCTCACCAGCTCCTCTCTAGCTCTCTTCAGCTCCCTCAGCATCTCACCAGCTCCTCTCCAGCTCCTCACCAGCTCCTCACCAGCTCCTCTCCAGCTCCTCACCATCTCCTCTCCAGCTCCTCTTCAGCTCCTTACCAGCTCCTCTCTAGCTCCTCTCTAGCTCCTCACCAGCTCCTCACCAGCTCCTCTCCAGCTCCTCTCTAGCTCTTCTCCAGCTCCTCCAAGTCCTCCAAGAAGCACACCTTCACATTGAAGAAGAGGATTTACACGTGTTATGAATTGTTATGATCCCTCGCTGGTTCATGTGTTAAAAGGTTCGGTCTCGCTGCGTCGGGATGATTCCGCTCGTCTTAATCCTCACGCTGAACCGCAGCAAAGACTCATATTTCTCTCGTAAATTATAATCTTTATCTTCTCACTAATCCCTCTAAGTGTGAAATATCCAGAATGTAAGCGTTCGCATTTTTTAATAATTGGGATCATAACGCAACTTTTTTCTCAGTCTAGCAGCAAACCCACATGTGATGCATGGAGACATTTCAGAGATAATCTCTCATGTTTAGCAGAATAGACTCTAATCCATTTTCACAGCTGAAGCTCGCAGACAGGATTTATTTTGTGGTGAAGATAAAGTTAGAAATATAAAACCTCTGTTGATTAAAATATCATAGTATATCATTTACATGAGAGACCATAGAATAGTATTCTGATCAACCTTTGCAAATAAAAAAAAATGACAAATTCTGACCGTCCTTTTTTGTGGTAAAGAGTGAAGATGATGAAGATTAAAAAACGTGTTGAATCTGAAGGACAGATGTTGATACCTGGTTGATGGTGTTGCTGTTGAGGAAGATGATGATGATGGTGATGATGATGGAGGTGCCCTCTCCCCCCCCCGCTCAGAACACGTACACTAATGCAGACAAGCTGCTGGAGGCCGCCGAGCAGCTGGCTCAGACGGGCGAGTGCGACCCCGAGGAGATCTACAAGGCGGCCCGGCACCTGGAAGTCCGAATCCAGGACTTTGTCCGCCGGGTGGAACACAGGAAGCTGCTGCTCGACATGTCCGTGTCCTTCCACACACACACCAAGGAGGTGGGGCGCACACACACACACACACACACACACACACGCCCAGACATCCTGCTGCCTCAGAGTTCCGTCTAATTGAATTATTAATCAAAACTTTCTGCTAATTATGTGTTTGAGTCCCAAAAGGACATACCGCCACAATTTGTGGAGTTCTTTTCGTGTCGTTTTCTACATCCAGTCATTTGAGACCTTGTGCTCATTGGGAGAGTCCCCGCTTCTAGTGACGCGTCTCCGTGTGTGTCCGTCCCCGTGTGTCCAGCTGTGGTCGTGGATGGAGGAGCTGCAGAAGCAGCTGTTGGACGAAGTGTGCTGCGACTCGGTGGACTCGGTGCAGACTCTGATCCAGCAGTTCCAGCAGCAGCAGACGGCCACGCTGGAGGCAACGCTCAACGTGATTAAAGAGGGAGAGGAATTGATACAGCAGCTCAGGTAATAATTCCATTCCCATAGAAATGGTGTTCCGAGAGGGAAGGATGTTAATGTTCATAATGTTATTAAGCACGGAGATGGATTAATGCAACAGCTCAGGTAATAATATTTATACTTAAAATGTCATTAAAAAGTAATTTTCATTCAGCCACTCAAGGAAGACAGATTACCATATTGGAACAAGTACGGATTAATGTGTTTGTAATCATTTTTTGTTTGCTATTTTTAAAGGACAATACAATAATAATAGTTGTGAGGGAAAGAACTTCAGTTGAAGTGTGAATGCGGATCCACGTCTGCATTAACATTAACCATTTCAAAGTAAATTATGAAGAGAACAATATTGTTGGGGTAAAGGCAAGAGAATGAAATTAAACGAAATCACATGACAGCCTTTAAAACCGGGGAAAAGAGATATTATGGATAAAAACAAGCGCTCCTTACGGCGAGGGAGGGCTCGTGTTCGGGGCCCTTTTTGCTGCATCGCCTCCATCCGTGTCTCTTCCTCTTTCCACAGAGATGCAGCCATGTCGACCAATAAGACACCTCACTGCAGTTCCATCGCACACATCCAGGGGGTGCTGCAGCAGCTGGACGAGGCCCAGGGCCAGATGGAGGAACTCTTCCACGAACGCAAAATCAAGCTGGACATCTTCCTCCAGCTCCGCATTTTCGAGCAGTACACCATAGAGGTGAGAGGGCGTGAGCGTGTGTCGGTTTCGATACCCCGGTGGACTCACGCGGGTTCCCTCTGGTAGCCCACTGGGATCTGCTGCGGAGTACCGCAGAGCTCCGCTTTAGGTCCCCAGTTGTTCTTCTTTTGCTCGAGCAGATGATCAAACCTTTTTTTGCAGCAAATTACTGTTAGTCAACTTTTGGTTGAAATATTTCCGCCACTCTGTCCTGAAACCTAGAAAAGATGCTTAACATGCTTTTGATTATTTTTAATGAGGTAAGGCCACCAATGATGCACAGAAAATGTGTTTGCAGTCAGCGCCACGGTCTAGGAATTTTATACAAAATTCAAACAAGCTATCCATCGTCAAACCACTTATCCTGCACACGGGGGGTCCATCCCAGCCAACTTCAGGCGATAGACGGGGTTCACCCTGGGGTGGTCGCCAGCCAATCGCAGGGCTACACAGAGACCAACGACCATTCACACTCACATTCACACACCTACGGGCAAATTAGAGTCCCCAATCAAGCCGATCCCCAGAGCATGTCTTTGGACTGTGGGAGGAAGCCGGAGAACCCGGAGAGAACCCCACGGGAAGAACATGCAGACTCCACACAGAAAGGCCACTGGGCGGAGTGGAACCCAGGACCCTCTTGCTGTGACCAGTGACAGTGCTGACCACCACGCCACCGTGCCGCCTCAAACGAGCTATCGCCTCAGACAATTATTCCTAGTTGGAACGTTGTTGGGATTTAAACCCTAAATATTAGAGTATTGTGATAAGCTCACAGAACAACCCGATGAGGGTTGTACCTCAAAAGGTTGTACCTGACTTACTCATTTTCTTGTAAAAAACGTGCAAATTAAGCAGCCGCTGATAAGAGCTAATTAAAGCCAGAAACTTCCACCCCTGCAGGTCACGGCGGAGTTGGACGCCTGGAACGAGGATCTGTCTCGTCAGCTGAGCGACACCGGCCGATCGGGCAGCGGCTCGGGCAGCGGCTCGGGCAGCGGCGGAGGCGGAGCCTCCTCGGGCGGCGCGGAGGACATCGGCCTGGCAGAGCAGCGGCTGAAGCGCCACGCCGAGAGGAAGGCGGCCATGAACAACATGACCTACGAAGTGATGCAGCAGGGTCAAGACCTGCACCAGTACATCATGGAGGTCCAGGCCTCAGGTAGAACACACACACACACACACACACACACATACAGCGGCTGCTCTTTGAGTTAAATACTTGATACAGAAGATACTACTTATATATATATGAAAAGGCAAAATTACCATCTCAATCTGTGTAAATGTGTAAAAGTACAGCATTGCTGGCGTCACAATCATGATAATAATACAAGAAGCAGTCTATTGCATTTACATTTATAGGTCATCATGCTTTTTCCTCTCATCGAAACATCTGAACCGAGAAGTGACGCATTTCATGTTCATTTCCACTTAGCATATTGATTCCATCAAAGGAAAGCGAGCTCACACAATTACATTGTGTACAGTAAGTGGTCAAACCGCTTTTCCATTTGGATATTATCCAGAAACGCCTCTAGGAGCATAACGCGCCTATAGTGTGTCCTTTTAAAACCAGCAGCCACAGATTACTTACCCAGCATGCATTGTGTTCACGCGCCACATCGTAGTGCATCTAATGAGCCAACAGGAGCTTTTGCAGAACACGGCAGAGCGTGTTCTGGGAGGGTTGCTGTCGCCGTAGGTACGCTGCACGCGCTTTCATGGGATCCACATCTGGATTTACAGCTGTGCTCTGAGCAGCGAGGAGGAGAGGGAGCCCCGAGGCTTCGGCAGTACCGTGAAAATTAAAGCACAAAGAGAAGCGTGTTGGGAGGGACGGGGAGAGAATTAGGTGAAATAATCCTCATACAACACACACACACACACACTCAGCCCATCCCCTGGCAATAGTTACCGGACTTGAGTAGAGAGAGACCCACACTAATTGTTATTCAATGCTTCAAAAAGTCAAACATCTGCAGCTCAGACGTGAAAACCGTGTGATATTAAAGTATCACACGGTACTTCACACATGAAGTAATCCGCTCCAGTAGAGGATCAAAGAGGCGTCTACTCGTCATCGTCGTGACCTCACCCTCTGAATTGTGAACATTTGAGTTCCTAGTCTGGAGTCCGTTGCTGAGGACTCATTGCTCCCCAAGCTACTCGCTGTGCCGCTGATATCCGCGCTTAGCTCAGCATTAACGCTAGACACACCTCCACAACAGGGATGGTTTGTTAATCCTGCCTTTACAGAGCTGCAAGGGAATTAATACGAACGAGATCATCCACAACATCACAAAACCCTCCCCCATCCGTCCCTGGAGAGGACCCTCACACCTGTGTGTGTGTGTGTGTGTGTGTGTGTGTGGCAGGCATCGAGCTGACGGGGGAGAAGGACATGGACTTGGCCTCTCAGGTCCAGGAGCTGTTGGAGTTCCTCCACGAGAAGCAGCAGGAGGTGGAGCTCAACGCGCAGCTCACGCACGCGCGGCTGGAGCAGATCCTGCAGCTGCGCCACCTGCAGGCCGAGGTCAAGCAGGTAGGACGCCGGCGCTGCACTGAAGACATGTCGTCACGAAAGAAAATCTCATTTCGAAATGACGAGAACAACACGCGGCCAAAGCCGAGGAGACGGCTCGTGGTTCCTGCTTGCAAAGACGCTTCTGCAGACGGGAATGTGAACACGATGTTGATGGAGACAGGAAGCACGCTGCTGCTACAGATGGATCCAGCTGAATCATTTATGAGCTTTATGGCGACGTGCTAACAGCACGCACGCACACGCACACACACACACACATCTCTTCTGCTGCACTCTCACCCTTCCTTATTAACTGTAATTTGCCTTTCTAGAGTTCCATAAACAAACGAAAAGCAATTAGCATTACTAATGTGGGCGGGTTTAATCTTAGCGGTCCGGCTCATAAGCGAAAACACGAGGCGTGTTCTAGGCACCGATCACCTTCACCTTCTGGATCGCTCACTGGACGTTCTGCAGTCGGAGGAGCCCTCTGGTGGCTCAATGTGGTCACTGCGGATTCTACAGGTTCAGGCTCCATTCCAACAATATGCGGTGGTCTAATATTGGCTCAGGAGTTCATTCACCGCGGCTCACCCTCAGGAAAAGCTGCCGCGCCACCGATCCTTCTTTACGGAGGTATGACATCATACCACGCCGGGGTTCAAGGACCTCGCCCTTGACTCGCCTGGGATCCCTGCTGTCCGTCTTGAGCTTCTTTATGGCGACTATGAATGTCATCTGCTGCCCAATCATTCTGTCCGCAGTCTGTTGTCTGTTCATGAAGGTTCTAAACTGAGTGATGAGAGCTGGTTGGGTTCTCTTAATGCTTAGGAAAGGTGCTACCATGCTTCCTTTCTCGTCTCCTTTGGCGTAGGAAACACTTGAGCGCCCTCTACCAGTGCAAAGGAGGGGGAATGCAGTCCCACAATCCCTTGCAGGAGCCCATTTCTAAAGGGACACAGCGTTCGTCATTTTACGCTATGGATGAATTAAAAAACTTCCATGGACGTGTGGTTCGGCTTTGGATAGAATTGTACAACGAGAGGTTGGATTCTCTCTACGCTCACTTTCCTTTTCTCAACTGGCCTTCACCTCCAAAGTGTCGGATGAGGGACACGGATTTGAAAGAAAGCTCATTCCGGTGTCCCTCATGTCCAGCTGCTCCGTTGATCAACCTCAGTCCGTCAGTGTGGATTTTATTCTCCTGGTCCACCCAAAACAACCCGTTCGTCTTCGGACAGGAACCCCGACGCCAGTTTGTAAAATCCCAATGTGTCTCTCTAATAGGTGTTGGGTTGGATCCGTAACGGGGAGTCCATGTTGAACGCCAGCATGGTGAACGCCAGCTCTCTGTCCGAGGCCGAGCAGCTGCAGAGGGAGCATGAGCAGTTCCAGATGGCCATAGAGGTACACGCACACACACACACACACGCACACACACACACACCAATCATCGCTGCCCGGGCCAGGCTTACTGTACTCGAGTCATAATGATTTCAGCGTGCATCAGGTTTGAATAGTAGCAGATGAGTCTCTGAGACACACACACACAGTGTGGACCAGGCCTCCATAATCACTTGATTCTGTATTGATTTTGAAGAGAAACAGATGCTCACACATGTGGTTTGTGCGTGTGTGTGCGCGTGTGTCACTCCTGGCGCTTTAATAGCTGACTCCAGAGGTGTGTAAGCACTCACAGGGAGTAGAAGAAGGCTGTTGGTCAGCACTGTTCTAAGCGCACGCACACACACACACACACACACACACACGCACGCACGCACGCACGCACGCACTACACCGTGTGAGTCCAGCATCCTCCACCAGACTGATGTGAAACACACGCATGAATAATAAAAGTCGTACATTCGTGTTTTAGAACGTTGTTACATTTAAGCAAAGGAGGCGGGGCCTGTTTGGAGTAATGGAATGTAACAGACTTCATAAAGACACCCCCCCCCACCAGGGGCGTGGCCATGGCCACCATTGGTCAGAGAATGCCCCCAACCTCACGGCACGGCCCAAAAAAAAAAAAAAATGTAAATACAAAAACCCCTCCTGAACAGAAACGGTAAAAAGCTGAAATAAATGCATTAGCATTGTTTTTATCAAGTCGTCTTATGTTGTCATTTGTCACTTATGCTACAAGCCCCATATTGGCAACATGTTGGGCCGCGCCCCCATCAACGGACACAAAGCAATAAGTAGACGTCTTCTAATATGTCCTGGCTACGCCCCTGCCCCCCACAAACCGCCTCGATTTTACACTTTAAATAATTCTCCGTCACAAATTGCCGGATTAAGAGTGTTATTCTTTTACAAGAAAGCATTGCCTTCGTATTTGTAGAGGGAATCAAGAATAGACGGATAAGAAGTGGCTGTTGGTTTTAGACGACTTGAATCCTTTGCTTCTGTCAATCACAGCAAGCCCCGCCCTTAAGCCGCCCCTGCTTTATGTTCTATTTGACTCTAGATGGTCCGTCATTTACAAAACGAACATCGTGGGGTTTGCAGAAAACCGGCTTGAATTTGCATGTGTGTGTGTCACGAGTTAAATGAGAGAAGAGCGGCTAAAGGCTAATGAACCAATGGTTATGGCCTTCTCCTCCTCTCCCTCCAGTCTCTCTTCCACGCCAACTCCCTCCAGAAGACCCATCAGAGCGCCTTGCAGGTCCAGCAGAAGGCTGAGGTGAACTCCTGCTCTTCATCACGCCCCCCCACTGAGTGCCCTGCGTTATCCTGCTCACTGCATTCCTGAATGTCTCCATTCCCTCCCCTCCTGCTCCTCCTGCTCCTCCTGCTCCTCCTGCAGATGATGCTGCAGGCAGGTCACTACGATCCGGAGGCGATCCGAGGCTGCGCGGAGAAGGTGGCGGTTCACTGGCAGCAGCTGATGCTGAAGATGGAGGACCGGCTGAAGCTCGTCAACGCGTCGGTGGCCTTTTACAAGACGTCCGAACAGGTCTGACACACGCACGCACACACACACACACACACACACACACACACACACACACACACACACACACACACGCACACACACACGCACGCACAAAGCCGTGTCCGGAGGCCGGGGCTGACCCGTGGCGTGGCTGCAGGTGTGCAGCGTGCTGGAGAGCCTGGAGCAGGAGTACCGCCGCGATGAGGACTGGTGCGGCAGCCACGACAAAGTGGGAGCGTCGGCGGACTGCGAGCACCTCCTGCCTCTGATCAGCAAACATCTGGAGCAGAAAGAGGCTTTCCTCAAGGTGACGTAATGAGGAGAACGCACGGCAACGGCGCACGGCGTCAAATATACAAGTCTGATGAGATCACCGGATAATTAAAGCTAAAACCACTTCGCTGAAATGCTCATGAAACTTTAGAAGGACTAAGATAATAATAAATCATTCTACTGAACACTCGCTGTAGCTTGATATCACTGTTGGTGACGGGAGGGGCGGGGCCTCTGAATGGCGAGCGTCGGCTGGCGTAAGCAGCGTGACTCTGTGCTGCAGGCGTGCACTCTGGCCCGGAGGAACGCGGAGGTCTTCCTGAAGTACATCCACAGGAACAACGTGAGCATGCCCGGAGCCGCCGGCCACACCAGAGGGCCCGAGCAGCAGGTCAAAGGTCAGTGCCCACGCATGTATGTATTATATGACGTATGCTGCGTGTTCAAGGAGGACGCTCATGTAACCGTGGCTGTGCGTTCTTGTGAGCAGCCATCCTCAACGAGCTGCTGCAGAGAGAGAACAGGGTCCTTCACTTCTGGACCTTAAAGAAACGGCGGCTGGACCAGTGTCAGCAGTACTTGGTGTTTGAACGCAGTGCCAAACAGGTCAGTGTGTGTGTGTGTGTGTGTGTGTGTGTGTGTGCGTCTTCTTTAGGGAAACAAAAGGGAAATAATTCTGGCTGGATCGGCTTTGGGGGAAATGTTCAGCACTGAAGCGACATCTGGTTTATATCATCAGCTTGTCTGTTGTGTGTGTGTGTGTGTGTGTGTGTGTGTGTGTGTGTGTGAACGCTCAGGCGTTGGACTGGATCCAAGAGACGGGTGAAGTTTACCTGGCCACACACACGTCCCCCGGTGAAAGCAGCGAGGAAACGCAGCAGCTCCTCAGCGACTACCGTCACTTCAGACTCACCGCCAAGGTACGCCGTGCGTGTGCGTGTGCGTGTGTGTGCGCGTGTGCGTGTGCGTGCGCGTGTGTGTTTTATTGACCCGCTGAAGAAGCCAAACCGGTGGATGTCAAATGTATTTTGTGGATATTTGAACTCGTTGTGAGGCCTGATTCCTCTGAGAAGGTTTAACGGTCGGCTGCGTCTCTTTCCCTCGTTGCTAGGCAACCGCGGACCACAACCCCGATGGTCAATGCTAGAGTTTAAACCAATGAAAACCAGAGTTAACAAACAAACAAACTCCCCGACAATGAGAATAAAATATACGAGTGCAACACTCAGCGAGATCATACAGGAAGTGTTCTGTTCAACATCGGCGAGTCCTCCACCGTGTCTGTGTTCGCCTTCCCACAGCAAACCAAGGACAAGGTGAAGCTGCTGATCCAGCTGGCGGACAACCTGGTGGAGAAAGGCCACGCCCACGTGTCGGAGCTGAAGCGCTGGGTCAGCGCGGTGGACCGCCGGTACCGGGACTTCTCGCTCCGCATGGGCAAGTACCAGGAGAGCCTGGAGAGGAGCCTGGGCGTGAGCTCCGAGGTGAGATGGCGCCCCGCGACTCTTGCGTTAGGCGCTCTCCTCCGCGTGTCGGGGGATTGTTGACGGCGATGCCGCCTCTGGTTCCTCCGCGCAGGACAACAAGGACCTGGAGCTGGACACCATCCCGGCCAGCCTCACGGACGACCCCGAGGTCAAACTGCGTGACCCCAACCCCGAGGTCAACGAGGAGAAGAGGAAGTCCGCCCGGAAGAAAGAGTGAGTGAGAGCGGTCTCCTGGTGTGACGAGGATTCCTCAGGACGAAAGATGGATGCGTGTCATGACCGGTTGCCCTTGGATACGCACAGCTCGGTGGATCCGGACGGGTCTGTATCGATCAGTGCTTTTCAACAACGCTGTCGGTTAAGGCGGAGGAAAGGACGGCGACGTGGGTGAAGCGTTGCCGTGGCGACCGCAGTGCAATGACACAATGTGTGACTGCAATTCCTGCAGTCTGATTCCTCCTTGTGACATTTGCTGCGGTCTCCACCTCAGGTTCATCATGGCGGAGCTGCTGCAGACGGAGAAGACCTACGTCAGAGACCTCCAGGAGTGCCTCGAGGTAAGAAGGCCTGGTCCCGTTTGCTTCTGACGCCAAACAAACGTCCCCCCCCCCCGCGTTGCTCACGCGTCCGTCCGTCTGTCTGCCAGACCTACCTGTGGGAGATGAACAGCGGCGCGGAGGAGATTCCTCCGGGCATCGCCGGCAAGGAGCACGTCGTCTTCGGCAACATGCAGGACATCTGGGACTTCCACCACAAGTGAGCGAGATGGGACAGATGGGACATATTTCGCATCCCGTGAGTTCTTCACGGCTCAGTTATTTAACCCTGTGCCTCTGATGGGACGTGCCTCGGTGTTTCTGCCCAGCATCTTCCTGAAGGAGCTGGTGAACTACGAGCAGCTACCAGAGGACGTTGGTCACTGCTTCGTCACCTGGGTGAGAGGCGGCCGTTCATCTTCCAAAGAGGAGGGCGGGCCTGAAAAGAGCCCAACGTAGAATAAACCCCCTGGTCCTCTCTCCTCCTGTTTCCCCAGGCTGATAAGTTCCACATTTACGTGGATTACTGTAAGAACAAACCCGACTCCAGTCAGCTGATCCTGGAGCACGCCGGCTCCTTCTTCGACGTGAGTGAAAAACCTTTTATTCCATCGGCTCGTCAGAGAAAGGGTGTTGTTCTCCCGCTCCACCAGCAGGTGGTGCTCTTTGATCATTGAAGAAAGTCTGTTAGATTCCCACCGTTCATACTGCCCAGGCGTTTTATTTATTTGCATCAGCGGTATTGGGCTGAACGTCGTCCCCGTGGGTTTTTAAACAGGACGTTCAGCAGAGACGTGGACTCGCTAACTCCATCTCGTCCTACCTCATCAAACCAGTGCAGAGGATCACCAAGTACCAGCTGCTGCTCAAGGTACGACACGCCACCCGCGCAAACACAAGGGGGGAGGAGACCTGGGGGAGGGGCAGGAAGGGCTCGGGGCTCATGCGCGCCGTCTTCCCCCGTCCCTCTGCAGGAGCTGCTGTCCTGTTGTGAGGAGGGAAAAAGGGGAGATTAAGGACGGTTTGGATGTGATGCTCAGTGTTCCTAAGAGAGCAAACGACGCCATGCATCTGGCCATGATGGAGGGTGAGAGACCATTGCGTTACTTCTCTTCTGTGCTTCATACTGCCGTGCATCACGATGTGTTAGAAGCAGACGTCTCCTTAATCCACCCCACCTACTTTTAAGCAGCTTTGTTGACATTTAAGTCTGTTTATATTCCTGATGTTAAAAGAAATATATATATATTCTGATGAGTCCGCATGCGACATTGGAGGGTGAGTCTTTCCTGGTCCTCCTCCTCCTCAGGCTTTGAGGAAAACCTTGAGGTGCAAGGCGAGCTGATCCTGCAGGACAGCTTCCAGGTCTGGGACCCGCGCTCGCTGATCAGGAAGGGGCGGGACCGACACCTCTTCCTGTTCGAGTTCTCCCTGGTCTTCAGCAAGGAGATCAAAGACTCAGCGGGCAGAACAAAGTACCAGTACAAGAACAAACTGCTGGTCAGTGTGTGTGTGTGTGTGTGTGGACGTGACGTCCCTTCACTTTCACGGCTTCCGCCGGCTCTCCTGACTGCGTGTGTTTGCGTGTGTGTCGTTCTCCCTCCCCAGACGTCAGAGTTGGGGTTGACGGAGCACGTTGAGGGCGATCCGTGTAAATTTGCCCTGTGGGCCGGAAGGACCCCCTCCTCCGACAACAAAACGGTGCTAAAGGCAAGGAAAGCCTCTCACTCGCACGCCGCTGCCTGATTTAAAAGGCACAAGTGGAGGTTGGCCCCCCGGCATTAAGGCGCGTCGGTTACCCTGTGGTTCCCCCTCCCCTCCAGGCGCCGAACATGGAGGCCAAACAGGAGTGGATTAAAAACATCAGGGAGGTGATCCAGGAGAGGATGACTCACCTGAAGGGGGCGCTGAAGGAGCCTCTTCACCTGCCCAAAGCACCGGCTCTGTCCAAACCCAGGAACAACGCCAAGAGGTAAAGTGGGGCCGGTCTAACTCGTCCGATGGGGCGCAGGACGTGACTCACAAAGGAGGAGAGAGGCCTGAGAGGGTCAGAAACGGTCAAAAACAGCATTTCCATAATAGTAAACAGGAGGGAAGAGTTCTCTCTGCAGCTCGAGGGATGAAGTTTGTTAACTTTCATTTGTATATTTCTTTTTTTATCTTCCCAAACACAACCGTCCTCTTTAACAACGGCTCCTTTTATTGTGTAAACATCACCTCCCACATGAAGTCATGCTGTGATCGCGTGTCTCCAGGGACGGGGGGGAAGACGGAGACAGTCAGGGAGACGGAGGCAGCCAACCGGACACCATCTCCATCGCCTCCAGGACGTCCCAGAACACCGTGGACAGCGACAAGGTATGAGGCGCCCGTCACCTGTCGGGGGGAGCTGATGAGCTGATGACCCACAGCTGTGCCCGCGCTACGGGGTCTCCCAGGCCGCTTCAAGGGGCAGGAGCAGGGGCGGGGCCCTTTGCCAGTGGCGGAAGGACTGCGTGAAGGTTCAGCTCGTGTGTGTGTGTGTGTGTGTGAGAGAGGAGAATCCTGCACCTTTCACCATGTGATCAAGAGGAGCCGCCAGCGATGAAAAGCCTCTTCCGGTTGTGTGCGGGGGGCCGTTCTGACGCCCCCCGCCGGCCAGCGCCTCGCGCCCAAGTAAGCCCGTCTGCTGCCTCTCACGTGGCCTCTTACAGGTTGAACTGCACCTCGATCAAATCGCCCCTTTAGGCATTATTAAGCCCGGTGCCGCTCCACAGAAGCTGCTCATTGGACTCGCGTGGGTGTTTTTGTTTGAGCGTAAATAGAAGGAGCGAGTAGAACTGCTTTGGATGGCGTCTGGTTTCCCCGCTGATTGTTCTCCCGCTGTGGTTTTACACAGTGTGGCCTATTTTTTTTTTTTTTTTTTTTTTTTTACCCGGCGGGCTTCGCCCACACGCGACCCGGCCTCTAAATGTCAAACACGCGCACGCACGCGCACACGGAGAAACACTCAACGAGAACGTGTCGCTCCTTCACTTCTTGCTCATGTTTTTCTGTTTGTCACAAATCCCAAGAGGAGATAAGGAGTCTGTCCTCTAACCAAAGCATTCATTACTCCACCTTTCTTTGCTGGTCCAGTTTGTTGTCTAAACCGGCTATTTTTGGATCCTCCTCTTTTGTTTTTGCTGAAAAACATGGTTCAAGGTTCTGCATTTTTTCCCCTTTGGACACGTTCCATATTTCACACGCTGACACAGCAAAGCACCGCTTCTGGATTCAGTCTTTTCGCTTTTAACTGATGCTTATAAACGTTTTGGAGGAAAAGTTGTCTTCCGTCCCCCTTTGTGCGATTCGCGTCGCCCGGGCGTAATATCTCAAGTGCGGTTTTCATTGCGTTCCCATGGCGCCGCCGGCCGGCCCCAGCGGGGATTCACTAGCGTTAAGTCGAGCGATTCCTTGTGTGTTTTGTGAGTGCAGGCGGGTTCGAGATAACGCTGTTTGTCGAGCTATCTGATCGGCCCGTGTGTGTTCGGCGCCGAGCTTCGCTTAGGCGGCACTTTGGGTTTAGTGTCTTTCTGCAGATGTTTTTCAATCTGAACGTAATCTGGGTTTCACCCCCCCCCCCTCCCCCCCCTCCCCCCTCGTCAGCAAACATCGAGTACGAGCGGTTTTGTTTCGCCGCTTGTGCGTCAAAATGACGACGTCCAACAAATTTTTTCTAAGTCAAATAAAAGGACACAAGCAGAGGTGCAGTCTGGGGATTAATGTTCCAGTTGTGAAACGTTCACTCAGCGGAGCTGGAGGTCACGTGACTGGAAGTGAGAAGCCCACCGGGCGGGAATTAAATAATCCCCCCCGCAAAAAAAAGACTCTCCCACTTCCTCACAAGCTCCCCCGTGATGTGACGTCCTCCGCACGTTCCCACCTCGCCTGTTCCGGCGTTTCGGGTTCCGATCCGTTCGACGGACAAATTGTTTGCGCCTCTGTGGAACGTGAGTGTTGAACCCGCGGCCTCCTCTTGTCCCCCCTGGATCCGTCTCCCCTCGGCCCGTCTCGCCTCGACCTCGGTCCGTCTCGCTCTCCTGGATGTGCACGCCCCACACCGTCACTCCCTGTACGATCCGACCCGCCTTCTCAACAGCCGACCACGTGTCTCCCCGTCTCTCCGTCTGCCACTGGCACAGTCAGATGTTCCACTGGCTGTCTGCGTCTGGCTCGTGTGCGTAGACAGGGTGGGACGCTTTGGTTTCTGGTGGTTTGTGCGGAGACGTTTTTAGATAACGCGCCCCCCTCTTCTCTCTCTCTCTCTCTCTTCTCGCACTGTTCATCGGCTGTTGTTCAACAGAATAAATACGAATCTTGTCATCGTGCTGAAACAGTCCAGGGAGGTCTGACGTTTAGCAGCTTTTTTTGTTTTAAGCGAAGGGAAACGCTTACGTGGTGGACACCTCGGGGCTTTTATTGTGGAAGGTGAGAGGCGGGCAGGGAACAAAATCCAAAACCCGTTTGTTCCAACGCGGACCTTTTCCGGTCATGTGACCTCTTGTGGTCATGTGAGGAAAGGAGCGCCGCCGCCGCCGCCCCCGCCGCCGCGCGGTATCAAAAGGTCACGGCTCCTTAAGAAGGCCCGCTCTGTCCCCGTGACCACGACGTGAGGACGCGAGTTCTGCGTGGAGTGACGCGTTTCCCGTGTGAGTCAGCCGGCGGGTTCAGTCCGCGGCCTCCGCGTTATTTAAAGCGGCGTTCCAGCGGTCGACAGCCTGGCGAGCCCTCGTGGCTCCGCCGCAGCCCCGATGGAGCGCAGACCTCCGCCTTCATTTGGAGTAAAACTTTGTTTTCCCGAGGGCCCGAACCAACAATCAGTAGCAGCACATTACTCCCGTTGGACCGGACCGGACCGGACCGGGGGGGTACGGGGGCTCAATCCATCGCTCTTCATTCAATCGAACCCTCCTCGGGAGCGTGTTAGCATGCTAGCGTTAGCTCAAAGCGCCACAGTTTGAACGATCCGCTAAGTTAAAACATTTAGAGGGAGACGCTTGCTCCGCTGCTGCGGGGTCACTGCAGGTCAGAAATGAAAATAGTCACCCTGCGGTTCAGAGTCGGGCCCAAAATGTGACCCCCCGAACCCGGTTCATGTGGTCCCGGTCAGAGAGGAATCCAGCAAACACGAAGCAACAACGTCTCTATGGCGGAATGCATGTATGTGAGAATATGCAGGGGGGTTTTTTGTAGTCAGTAAGAGGGAGACCAGCACAGATCGTCTCCGCCTGGTCCCACGTGTCTCTAATGGCGCGCGGGGGCGTGGGGCCGGGGAGGCCGCGCGCGGGGGCGCGCTTGCCGTCGCCGTCATGTGAAAGTGTCTAAAAGTAGTTCTGCGGCTGCCAAATCAAAAAGGGGGAATCTCCCTAATTCTTTGTCTGCATGGCGTCCGGAGGCTTGATGTAGATGTAAGATGTAAATAGATCGCAGTTCCCATTCCTGCATTGTGCACATTAAACAACAACACCGCCATTACTTTGGAGACGATAAATGTATAAATTGGAGCCTAAACGGCGTCTTTTTCCCGCATAGCAAACAGGGTTTTTTTTTTTTGCGTAGATTGAGAAGAATGATGAAGTTCAGCGGTGAAATCAACTGTGCGGCGAAACCGCAAATTAAACGTTGACATCAATTCAATTTCGTTCGTTGAGATCCGCCCCCAGCCTGACGGTGTCTGGGGAAAGTCACGCTGGATGTAGGCGATAACCAACGTGTGCTGTTGAGCTTGAACTGTTGCGGCGACGAGCGACTGTTGACGTCCGTTTGTTCTCATGAATCGAAAGCATTCAGGGGCGAGTTCAGGCCGACGCCGCGCAGCAGCCATCTGCCGGTCTCATGACTTTTCTCGCTGTCACACGCGCACGCACACGCGCACGCACACGCACACTACACCGACTTTTATTCATGTCAGTAATTCAACCCCTACCTTATCTGACCATAACCACACCTTCAACCATGCAATGATTTACATTATGGAGACTCTTGGTTTTTTTATTCCCATAAGGAATGTTATTCCCCCACGATGTCATAACCACACACACACACACACACACACACACACACACACACATTGAGTAGTGGAAAGTGTTTAGTGCCCAAGCAGCTTCCAAGGAGTGATAGAACACACATCTAATACAGAGCTATAGCTGTTTGTTCAGAAAGAGGGCGTGTGTCTCTGTGTGTGTCTCTGTGTGTGTGTGTGCGTGTGTGCGTGTGTGTGTGTGTGCGTGTGGCGGAGACACAAACGAGGGAGTTGTCAAAGCCGGAGGGCGACGCAGAGAGCGAGACAGAAGAGGGGAGACATGCCGAAGTGGATGAGCTTTAAACTGTTCAAAGAGAGCAGCAGAGTGAGTACCACCGGGGGGGTTCTGACGGAACCCAACGGGGCTCAGCGCGGAGCAGCTGGACGGTTGTGCGCGCCGGTTTGTTTGTTGGTGTCGGTCGGCGCGTGGACCCGGTGGGTTTAAGGAATAAATGAACGCAGCCTCCCAAATAATGACCGTTTAAAAAAGAAAAAGAAAGAGCAAATCTGTTCGTTTTTTTCCAGAACTTCATGTGAGGGGGGAAAAAGTGTTTTAAGGGATTCACGGTTCGGATGCAGATCCTACGGGCTGATTTCCACTTAGCGTGTAGTAAAGCTCTGTGTGTGTGTGTGTGTGTGTGTAACTGGGGGGTTAATGGTTAAACAGGGTGTGAATGTGTGTGCAGGCAAACAGAATAAGAAGAACTGCCTGAGCGAAGGCTGTTTAAAACCTGTTATTCTGCTGTCCCCCACCTCCCCCACGTCCCCCCACGTCCCCCCACGTCCCCCCCACGTCCCCCCCACGTCCTTAACGCTAACCAATGACACGCAGTAGCATTTACCACTTTGGGTTCGTTGAAAAGCATCACACCTTGTGTGTCTTTTTACCAGAAGGAGGGTCGGAGTGTATTTTTGCTTCACCTCAATGATTTACCTGCAGCCAAACAGGAAATTATTCAGCAACTTGCATGATTTCTCCGTCGGGATGTTTGTCTTCATCACAATTGTTGTCATGAGCAATGATGGAAAGAGACGTCAAAGCATCCAACTGTGCGGTTTCCTGTCAATGAGTCTCCTCCCGTGGTCGGCGTGTTGACTAAGTAGGAGTTGCTGTGGTTTGTGTGCTGCTTGTCATTGCGCCGCCGTGTTTAACACCTGGACAGCCGGCTGGCAGCATAGCAACAACAACAACAACAACAACAACAACGTATCTGAAAACCTCCATATTATGATACCATATTATATATGTAATGAAATTCTGAGCGGGTCGAAACCGGTTCCCCGTGAGGCCATTTTGCTCCAAAACACCGAGCTCCTGTTCAAAGCCCCCCCCCCCCTCCCTCCTCACGGCGACCCGCGTCAGAGCGCCATGTGACCGCAGCGTACGAGCACATGAGCACGGGGGCGCTCTGTCCTCGGCGTCCCCTGAGGACTCAGAGAGACGGAGACGAAGTGGTGAAGTGCTGGATCTCGGAGGCGTCTCCTCCGCGTGGACCGAAGAGCCTGTTCCGGTTCACGTTCTCATCAGAAACGTGTCATTTCTTCCGGATGAGCAGTCAGTCTGGATTTGACCAGCAGACCAGACTTCTGATCCCTTGAAGTTCACACATTGCTCAAACTAACTATGATGGCTCGTCTATTTCTGTTCAGCTGTCACAACGTCTGGAAAATATCTATCATCATCCCAACTCGTCTCTATTAGGTTTATTTACAGCATCTCCACAAAATATTAATTTACTTCATATCTGCTAATGTTCACGTCAACATTTTCCCAGATCTGTCTGTGTGACACGAGAGGAAACCAGCCGGCTGTGTTTTGAATATTGTGACTTGTGAGAATACGACACTTCTATCACTGGAACAAAATGTTGCCAGTTCTGCAAATGAGTTTCATATGAGATTTATTTTCCACGCTAGCATGCGCTGTCCTTATGCTTATGTCAGCAGTCTCCCCTCCAACAGCAATATGAGCAATACGACGGCTTCTTCACCCTCCTCAGTCTGAACTTTATCTCAAGTTCTCGATGTCGTCCAGTGCTTTTCACGCGTCGCGTCTCATTCTTAGCGGCCCCTTTTGTAAACGTTATTGTTCACAGCGGCGACCGAACATGCCGGTTTTTTATCAATGAATAACTTTCAGTTTGTTCACTCGCGCGCCTCAAACTCCTGAAGTCAGCAGGCGACGCGTGTGATGCGTCGGTTCGATGCCCGGATGCGGTCGCGTGAACGAATGCACAAATAAACGCCGGACCCAATTCGCGCGGCCTGTCTGCACCGTGTGTGTGTGTGTGTGTGTGTGTGTGTGACAGACCATCTGTCAGGTAAACTCACCTGCACTTTTTATAGAAACAGGGCTCCTCGTTGCTAGGAGATCTTTGGACTGGCAACGAGCAGCCTGCTACACACACACACACACACACACACACACACACACACCTCCGTCAGGTCAATGGGGAGCCGGCGAGGCCGACTGAGGAAGAGCAGGAGCTTCATTTACATCCCGGAGCCCATCGATTCATCGCTTACTTTTGGGCGTCAAATGGAGCATCATGTTTTTGTTTTGATTCGCCGGCGTAGTTCGACGTGCTCGACCTCTGCGGAATGTTCCCGTCACACAGCTCAAGATGTTCCAAGCGCAACATCTGCTGAAGGAAGGAAAGAAAGAGTTTCTTTAATGAATGCTTAATTCATTCTGAAATATCAGCCTCGTTGTTTGCGTTCCTGCGGAGATGGATGAATGAGTGGGAGGTATTGAGGCAGGTTGTCACATGGGGGGCGGGGGGCACAATGAAACGCACCTTTCCTTGACGGTTCCGTTGCCTCCTGCCATTTGTTCTTTGTGAAGAGGGTAAAGGTCAACGCCCCGCTGTTAGATGTGTCAGTTCACTCACTGTTTACCCCCCTGAACCCTTTATGTCACGTCAATCATTTACTCTGAAGGCCGCGTGCTTGTTTACAGCCGCTGCTCCAGACGTGATCAACTGCGTGATTGTTGTTCTCGGCGCATAGCGACAATCACAGTTGTGTATTTCTGGCGAGATGTTTGACTTCTTTATAGGTAGACGGCATCCGGCTGAAAAACACTCCGGTAACCCTTTAGAACCGGTTTCCTTTCACTTGCATTGAACCCGCTGGACGTAAACATGAAGGACGTCCCTCTGGCGTCCCCGTGTGCAGAGTTGCCGTGTGATGCTGGTTGATGGCGTCTCGCTCTGCACAACAGTTCTCACAGATTAGAGCTCGGCCCCAAAGGTCAGGAAGTGTCGGCGTCCGTTGCCTGGCAGCGAGGATCCGCACACTGTCCCTTCTGTCCTCGGGGGGGGGGGGGGGCTACCTCTGTGCTCGTAGGGTTCTGTTCTGCTCCCCTCTGTGCTCGTAGGGTTCTGTGCTGCTCCCTCTCTGTGCTCGTAGGGTTCTGTTCTGCTCCCCTCTGTGCTCGTAGGGTTCTGTTCTGCTCCCTCTGTGCTCGTAGGGTTCTGTTCTGCTCCCTCTGTGCTCGTAGGGTTCTGTTCTGCTCCCTCTGTGCTCGTAGGGTTCTGTTCTGCTCCCTCTGTGCTCGTAGGGTTCTGTTCTGCTCCCTCTGTGCTCGTAGGGTTCTGTTCTGCTCCCTCTGTGCTCGTAGGGTTCTGTGATGCTCCCTCTGTGCTCGTAGGGTTCTGTTCTGCTTCCTCTGTGCTCGTAGGGTTCTGTTCTGCTCCCTCTGTGCTCGTAGGGTTCTCTGTTTATTGTGTGAACACGGATTAAGCGTCTCGGGGGGATTAGAGTCTAATCCTCTGTCTGTTCGCAGCTCTCTGGAGGATGCGAGCTGACCGTGGTCCTTCAGGACTTCACAGCCGGATGCAGCACAGAGATGTCCGTCAGCACCGGTGAGACAGACGCCCCCCACGCCCTCCCTAATAGAATAATAATATGTCTAAATAAGATGCGATCGTCTGAGGTGGTCGATCCGCTTTCCCCTCCAGGCCAGACGGTGGAGCTGTTGGAGCGGCCGAGCGAGCGGCCCGGCTGGTGTCTGGTCCGGACCACCGAGCGCAGCCCGCCGCAGGAGGGCCTGGTCCCGAGCGCCGCCCTCTGCGTGTCCCACTCGCGCTCCAGCGTGGAGATGGACTGCTTCTTCGGCCCGGGGAAAGGTGGGAGAAACACAGAGCGGCGCGGCGTTGATTTCCTTTTTAATTGGACGACTGATCCGCACTGACCTCTGCTGGTGAGATGAGGGAGTTACACGTGAAATCTGACGTCCAGCAGCTTCAGGAGGACACTACGCAAGCCTATAAATCACAGCGATGTTTATTCAAGTATTCACTTGGTCCTTAAAACAATGAGGCAGTAAAGCAAAGTAAAGGGAACCTTTCAAAATAAATTCAAACAACGACTTCTCTTAAAACAATGATATGTTATGTTACTTTGTAATTGTAATGACTTAATACATATCGTGAAATAGTATTAAAATAATAGTATATTAATAGAGTTATTCAGCAAAATGTCTCTAAATTCATATTACACATTCAAGTGCTCTGAGCAACGATGCAAGAAAGTTCTGCTGTGACTTTTTTTCAGTCTCCTTGTTGAGGGACGCCACTAACAGGTTACCATAGTTACACACACACACCCCTGCAGAGGGCGCTGTCGGGTCACGTGGGCCATTTAGCTTTCCAGTAGCTTTTGGGGGAAGCAAATACCACAGTGTTATTATCTTATGATCGTCTTTGCATTCCAGTAGCCGTAAACGTCCTCCCAGAAACACACACACACACACACACACACACACACACACACACACACACACACAGACTCACAGGCTCTCCTAGTGTAACTAGTATAACTGGCCGCCCTGGTACAGTTGCGTCACGTGTGGGTGATTCCTCTCCACCGTGGACACGCACACGCCGGCGGATCAGCTGCTTTGCCTGACGCTGCCGCGCCGTGTTTTATGCTCTTGCTAATGAAAAGGATGTTTTGTGTCTCTGCAGAGAGATGCAAATCGGACAACAGCAGCCGCCACACAGGGAAATAAACTCACAGGCACGCACGCACTCACACACACACACACACGCATGTTTAAGACACAAAAGACGGTAGAAAACGAAGCCGGCTGAAAAGATTAATTAGGCGATTTCCCTCCACTTAAATTGGCAGTTGACTGAATCCTGTGCAGATAATCTAAACGCGTTGAATAGATTTAACATCAAATGTGAAGCTGTTAAATCTAAAGAAAGAGGCCTCGTGTGATTGGTCGACGAGGCCGACGGGTCTTTAATTAGCTCTCCGTTTGTTAATGAATGGGTCCAAGTGGCTTCTTCCCTCCGTGTCCCCGGCGGTCTCGTGTCTTGTGACCGGTCTTTGTTGTCCTCCCAGAGAGGCTGTGGAGACACGGAGGACTCCGACTGAACAGTTTGTACGTCCCGTGAAGGAGGACTGAGGCTTCTACTGTGCTGGGGTCGCTCTCGCTTCTCCTTGACGTGGACAAGGTTTGTCCTCTTGTTTAGGACGTCGCTGCGGTAGAAAGACCTTGTGAGTCTTTAAGGCGCCCTGCGGGTGGTGTGCGCTCACAGCGGCTGTGGTTGGGTGTTATTTCCTGCTGCAGAACATCAGCCGAAGTTCATTTGTGTGTGAAATGGGCCACTGCCCAGGGGAAAGCACGATCATTAACCCCGACTCCTGTCCCAGACAGAGGGTAAGGGAGCGTGTGTGTGTCTGTGTGTGTGTGTGTGCGTGTGTGTGTGTGTGTCTGTGTGTAGTCTCCGCCTCTGTCTCCTCCTACCTGGTTCCCTCCCTCCGAGGTGAATGTCAGCAGTGTGGACCTGAAGCTGCCGGCGTTCACGCGCCCTCAGTCAGTCACTCCGTCGGCGCGACCGGCTTCAGCGGTTTGAGTCAGGCGGCCCGAACCAGAGGGAGGGGTGTGTGTGTGTGTGTGTGTGTGTTTGTGTTTGTGTTTGTGAAGGATGTGTGCGTGAAGGAGGATGAAGCGACATTGCTGTGGATGGATCCTCAGCCGCTGCTGCTGCTGCTACATCAACAACACAGGTGGGCCACTTGTGTGTGTTTGCTACGTATGTGTGTGTGTGTGTGTGTGTGAGTGTGTCTATTGTATGCTTGAGATGTTTGGTCAGTATCGTGTGTGTGTGTGTGTGTGTGTGTGTCCTTCATCGAATCAAGGAAGGGTGACAAACACAGAGTATATAAACAGTGGTGCCGTGCGGGAATAGAAAATGAATTGTGAGTCAGAAAGTTGTGTCTTACAGAGACAGTTTCTGTCTTTGTCTCGGTGGAGAATGTTCGATTGCGCAATCAGTTTCCCACAATTAAGTCATCCTCTGCACAAGGTGTGTGTGTGTGTGTGTGTGTGTGTGTGTGTGTGTGTGTGTGTGTTTTGGGGCGCAGCAGGTTATGCCAAAGGCTGCACCGCGTCTCCGCCGCAGTGGTCTCTGCAATCACTTCCTGAACCCCCGCGACCGTCCCCCACGACACTGCGGAGCAGGACCCGGCTCAGTATCAGAGGCAGGACGGCCCCGGATACAGATCCTAACGGGGCCGTAAGGGAGCAAGTCTGAGTATTTATATATTTCGGACAGGTCGTGTTGGTTCACTTAAAAAAAAAAAAGGCTTTGACAATCCCCTCACTTGGTGGTTATGGTTTTTATTAATGTTACCCGACTCGAGATGAGAATCACTACTTTATTCAATGAGTTAAATGGGTGATATTTGAGTGGCATGTACACAAATACTGTCAAATACGTGTTGTCAATGAGGCTATTGGAGATGGAAAATGCCTTTTGTGTCTCCATCATGGAGGAAGTATTTCTCCCTCAAGACTGTTATCACCTCAGTGCGTCTTTGAGAGCACGTGCATACGTGTGTGTGTGTGTGTGTGTGTGTGTGTGTGTGTGTGTGTGCGCGTGCGTGTGGACCGGCGGGGACTTTGAGCCTGCAGTGCCGGGTGGTTTGCAGCTGAACTGGTTCCACTGGTTCCAGCGACGGGTCCACGGTGAGGGCGCCGATCTGGGGGTCGCTGCCATTGTTCGCAGCGAGGCGGCGTCTCCGTTTTCAAGAAAACAAAACCTGTAGGACAGCCGACGGAAGGACACGAAACTTGATTGCGCCAGGAATTACAAATATGTTTGTCGATTTAACAGGCTTGGTTAGTTGTGTCTAGTTCAGTGCAAAGCATCTCAGTGGACTACGTCTGTCATTTATATATATATATATATATACACATATATAAAATGAACAGCAGCGTGTATTTCTATAGATCGCTGCCTGGTTGATTGATTTATCCTTATGACGTCACGTGTTTTTTAATTTTTCAAAATAAACCTCCGCGCCTTGGCGGGAAGTCTTAACCCGCTTGGTGCTGACTTGTCAAGTTTATTTGCTCAGTCAGCGTGATGTTGTGCGTTGTTTTTTTTTCTTGTGAAATACGTAAGGCGCAAGATCGGGCGAGGTATGAGCTGAATGTGCCCCCTCCAGATTACTGTCCCTTCTGGTCATGGAGTGAAAAGCATGATGGGAGGAGAGCGAGCGGCAAAACACGACTGCAGTACTTTTCACATGACTCTTGTGTACTTGCCGTACCACGTAGTGTTGCGCTGGTTTCATTTTTGTGTGTGTGTGTGCGTCTTGAGCACAGCGGCTCCTGAGCTTCAGTACTCTCTTGTCAATGGAGGCATTCATAGACAAAGTGTGTGTGTGTGTGTGTGTGTGTGTGTGTGTGTGTGTGTGTGTGTGTGTGTGTGAGAGCACGACCCCTGTTCTGTTGCATTCAGACCACTAGTTTGGTATCTATAGACCGGAGGTCAGATCTGTGTGTGTGTGTGTGTGTGATTAAAGCTACTGAGTGATGGGGATTCCCACAGTAGACCGTCTGTCTTTCTGTCGGCGGCTGAACAAAAGCTTCCTTGTTTGGTCTCACCTGACTTTGTCCGTCTGTGCGACACCGCTGTACTCTGAGTAGTACGTGTAGTGTGCGCAGTACTCCCTCTTCAAAGAAGCAAGAAATACTCTTGGACAGCCCCCGAGGAGCCCAACGTGAAAGTGACATAAAGTGCGTCCTGCCGCGTTGAGTCAAGCGTGACGTCACCGACGCCAGACGAGAGACAAACCCGGACGCCCGGATGGAGAGCGAGAGTCGTCTGGTGTTCATTCACCACAAAGGTTCTTTGTCCCCAGATGTTGTGGTCTGCTCGATGGCGACCCCGAAGGTGAAAGATCGAGGGATGTCCATTAAGTGTGTGAAGAAGACAAATGGAGGACATCACCATTCCACCCGTGGCTCCGCGGCCACGTGACCTCGCAGCGCAAACGTTCCGCTGCGTCAGTCGGCCCCGTCGCTCAGTCGTGCGTCTCGGTCGCCAGGGGCCGTCGCCTGGTGACGCCTTTGCCTCCCTTAAAAACCGCGCGGCTGGAACCGCTCGATGGCGCTTCAGGGGGGGGCGCGGCGCGGCGAGGGGAGGCGGCTAAAGCCCCGCGGCGGGGTGTTTGCCTCGTGTCTCGTGTTCTGCGTTGGAGACAGTGTGAAATGTATTAGCGCTGCCTTCGGCGTGTGCAGAACTACTAGGTTGCATCGGCTGTTTTGTGTTGCATTGTGGGTAAATTGCGTCACCTTCGGAGCTGTGGCATTAAGGGCCCAGCGAGGTCGCGAGGCGACGCGCGGTGTTAGCGCCTAGCTGCCGCGCTAGCAGGGCAGCAGCTGTTTGGCTGGACAAACATTTGATGAAGTTTGGAGATTTCTGGAAAGTTTAAATGCAACAAATGTGTTTGTGTGGCGTCGGCTGACGTTGCGGCGGCGGGGGCGGGACTTGTGACCTACCAGTTTGTTTCAGCTTTTGCCAAAGGAGACGCCACGTTTTCCATCCACATCCAGTCTCTTGTGTAGTTTTATCCACGTATGTTTGGTAGATCCACTCAGCAGGACTACGTCTCCCTCTCGTGAGCGCTACGGCGAATCAGAGGCCATTTTTGTCTCACAATCAGATAAGGACTGAGACGGCTACCAGTGATCCGCGCCATTAGCCTGCGGCGCCAAGAAATGAGCCCATGAAGAGGCAGGTAGGGGAGACCGGTGACATTCGGGGGAAAAAGGGTGCAAGTAAAAGCATGGCTATGGTCTAGTGATCATTTATTTATTTATATATAGTATCTATATATCAAAATAAACAAGCTTTTTGCAAGTTGTTGACCTGATGTGACTTGGTTAGAAAGCTCAACAAAGACATTTTTGTAAGGTGGGAGGGAATAAATAAAGAGAGGAGGAAGGAATAATAAAAAAAGTAAATAAAAAAGAGGGCGGGACTTCCCCCTCTAGATACTGTTGACCCTTGACCTTCCATTTCCTGTTTAAAACAAACGACCGACACCACAGCAGCCGCTACCCACAGCTCGCAGCTGATCCACACGACACACACACACACACACACACACACGGTCTGTTGTGTTAACAGAAAAGGCAACGATGCTTCAGGCCGGTCTGGTTCCAAATATTTTGACACGAGAGCAGCTGTAAAACCCGTTTTATTTATTTACTTTATTAAGCGGAAGACTCACCTGGATCTGAGTTTCCCTTCACCAGATTCAAAACATGATGATGTAGAAACGGGACAGGCAGGAGAAGTGTTAGATCAGCTCTACTTGCATGAAGGTCAGTTGTAGTCTTTCAAAATAAAAGCCACTTCCATATTTCGTGTCGAGGCTTTTCATCTTCCCACTGACCCCGACGGCGGCTCTTTTGAGCAAAACTCCCCGATTTTGGATGAGCAGCCTCACCGCGGGTCTGAAAAGCAGCTCTCTCTAAACGGTTTGACTTCTTTCAGAAAACTACACCGTCAGCGGCCCCGATGGAAAGACGGAGTCCGTGACCAACCTCCAGCCGCAGCCGTCCCTCAACTCGCTGCAGTCCAGCTCTCCGGGCCCCAAGCGCTCCGGGAACACTCTGAGGAAGTGGCTGACGAGTCCGGTGCGCCGCCTCAGCCACGGCAGCTCCGTCAAGAAGCTCCCCGGCAACAAACAGAAGAAGGGCGGTGAGGGCTTCACACAACGCTCGCGCACCACGGGGGTCTGGAGGGGGGGGGGGAGGCTTTGGGACACACATTGTATTTATTTGCATTGAATCTGTTGTCTTGCCTTTTATCTTGAATCCAGGAACAGGAAGAGAGGAAAGCAGGAAAAGTATTGACCTCGGACAACCTGACCCGAACCAGCCGGATGACATCATCGATGAGGTAAGCAGTGATATTCATGGGGAGCGTTTCCTCCGCTGTGCTTCCTGTCTTTTGATGAATTCAGAATAAGATGCCGTTCAGGAGGAGATTTTCTCTGACGGGAAAATGTGAATTACCTAAAATGATTCATTCCCTCAACCAGCTGACCAGCTGTGGATCTTATTTTTCCTTATTTTCTATTTTAGAGAGCTTCGATGTGTTTTTGGAACACATTTTGGATGCTGCAGTACGTTTGCATCAGCTGTGTTTGTAGGCAAGGTTAAAAATACCCGATCCAATACACCGAATGCAAATTGTCGAAACACCGTCGGGGCACGTTTCCTCGTTCAAAGGTATGCGTTGCCTGCACACCCGATTTACGGCTCTCATCTGTTCCTGTACACAACGGCTCTGTGGTCAAAGGTAATCCATCGGCTGCTCCCCCCCGGGGGGCGCGTAGGCCGAGAGGTCGAACGGGGTCCTTCTCCGCACTCGGCCTTCTGCTACCCAGTGGGCCCAGTTTGGAGAAACCGATGGATTTTTAGACACTCGTTATATTTAGAATACTTCACTTTTGACGCCAGACTCCATGAACATAAACGGCCATTTCACCTCGCGGGAGACGGGAAAGGAAGCGAGGAAAGGAAGAATCATGGTTTGTTTGTGCAACCAAACTGGAAATCAGTCTTTTATTTCCGCGTCGGACAAATGTGAAATTATACTATTATTTAAAAAATAATAAGAAATATGACAAACACTTTAACCAATGTGGATTTTCTTGTTTTTGAAAATGTCTTTCTATTTCTATTTCAATTCATTTTATTTTGTATAGCCCATAATCGCAAATTACAAATTTGCCTCAGAGGGCTTTACAGTCTGTACACATACAACATCCTCTGTCCCGAAACCCTCCATCGGCACAGGAAAAACTCCCCAAAAAATAAAAAAAACCTTCCAAGAGTGAAAAAAGGGAAGAAACCTTAGGGAGAACGTCAGAGGAGGGATCCGTCTCCTGATGGACAGACTACAATGGATGCCATGTGTACAGAATGAACAATATATAATACATGCAATTCCTATGACAGAAATGATTCAAGTAACTGAGTAGTAAGCAGCAGGACCACTGCAGGCAACCACCATCAGATAGAACCACCACTAGAACCACCATCAGGGCAACCACCATCAGATCACTTCGTGCTTTTGATTGAATTTGTGTGTGTGTGTGTGTGTGTGTGTGTGTGTGTGTGTGTGATCCTCCAGGGGTTCCACGGTAAGGAGAGCAACCTCCTCTCTAAGACCCCCTCTGGGATGCAGAGCGGTGGGGAGGAAGAGCAGGACGAGGAGGCCCACAACCCTCTGCCCCCCATGGAGATCATCAAGGACTCCTCGGCTCAGGACGACAAGGTGAGCCGGTGCACAGGGGGGGGGGGGCTAATGACTGGCTGTAACATCTGTCAACCCGCCTGCAGCGTTTCTCTTTGATCTTTGAGAACCGCTCTCCTCTCTTTCTCTGCGTTCCACTTCCAATCCCTCTGACCCTGCTGGTCTTCCCTCTCTTACCCTCTCAGTCTTCATCCTTGCTAACGTCTCTGCAGTCGTCCTCTGAGGTGCCCAGCGCCGCAGAGCTGGTTAGCGCCATAGAAAAACTGGTTAAAACCAAGATGGTGAGTGGGTGTGATCGTGTGCGTTGGTCGTACACACGAGCAGTTTTACGCATTCAATTTCAATTTCCATGTGCCGAACTGGAAGTGGTGGAGAATCGTTTCTCTGCTTTCCTGAATGTGACTCATAATTCTGAAAAGTGGACGAGCGGGGCGGCGGGTTCGCCGCCCGCTCCTCTAAACGCTGCCCCTCCCCTCTCCAGACTCTGGAGCCAGGGGCGTACCCCGGCTTCTCGCCTCTGTCCCCACCGGAACAAACCACCGCCGTCCAGCCCCGGAACCCTGAGCTGGAGCAGAGAGCCAAAGCCATGAGAGGACGCATGTGAGTGCCATTAGTTTCACTGCCACAGCTGGTTCCATCACAACAGCTACTACTGTCTGTGCAAGGGTGTAGCTTCCACCCGCGGCCATTTTGCTTCTGAGGGAACCTGTTTTGGAACAAAGGCTTTTTCGAGGGTTCTTTGAATGAGGAAGCAGACCTCAACGCCTATGATGCTGTTATGGAACCACGTTGGGTTTTAGACGAGACCCTTTGAACAGAAACGAGTGTTCTTGCTCAAACCCCATGTGTGGCTTGTGGACGAAAGCCTACAGTGTAAATGTTCTGGGTAGAAGCTCTTGAGGGGGGTTTTGTTAGCACCATTGTTTTTTCTTCAGCCGATTTCCCTGATTGTTCTGCGCAGGTTTGTCCTGAACGAGCTGATTCAGACGGAGAAGGACTACGTCAAAGACCTGGGCATCGTGGTGGAGGTGAGACACACCGCTTGAGGCGCGGTGGTTAAAGGGGTCATTCCCTAACTTTTATGACCAGCACCGATTTTAGATGGAAAAGGCCAATAATAACGCTGTTATTCCACACCGCGCAACAGTCCCACGGTATGTACAAGCGGCGATCCCCCTGAACACGGCGACCCTCTTTTACCCCGCAGTGCTTCATGAAAAAGATCGAGGAGAAGGGCGTCCCCGACGACATGAAAGGGAAGGACAAAATCGTCTTCGGGAACATCCACCAGATCTACGACTGGCACAGAGAGTAAGTGGGACTCGCGTGTGACGAAAGCTCTTTTGGACGTAAACGTAATGTGTGCAAAGAGCCCCGTTGGAAACGTCCCACCTCTGTCTCCGGCAGCTTCTTCGTCGGAGAGCTGGAGAAGTGCCTAGAGGACCACGAACACCTTCCTGAGCTCTTCATCAAACACGTGCGTGAAGCGTTGTGAGCGACGAGGGCGATGACCTTTGTGCTGTTGAAATGGATTTGACCCGGATGATGTTTGTTACAGGAAAGAAGACTCCACATGTACGTGATTTATTGTCAGAATAAGCCGAAGTCAGAGTTCATTGTTGCAGAATACGACACCTTTTTTGATGTAAGTGACATTTTTTTGGGCTCTCTATGTCCATGTGAGATAAGCTGTTCTACTTTCCCATAAGTCAAAAATCGCATTTAACTGACCAAATGTACGTAAGAGGAGGACAAATGGATAAAAATGAAGTCTTTTGTTTCGATAATCTCTTCCAGGCAATCCAGCAGGAATCCCAGTCCAGGTTTACCATCAGTGACTTCCTCATCAAACCAATCCAGAGAATTACCAAGTACCAGCTATTGCTGAAGGTATCATGCATATATATGCTGGTTGTTGGTTGGAAGCAAAGAGGACCTCTTTATGTACCTGACTATTGGTTGAAGTTGGAGTGTTAATGTTGCGTTCATGTGTCTCTCAAGGACTTCCTGAAGTACAGCTCTAAGGCCGGCATCGACTGCGAACAAATCGAGGTAAAATCTTGTGCGTTCTAAGACTCGTCTGAATCCGGGCGCTTTTTATTTGAACTAATTGTGAAACGTCTCCCTCTCTGGCTCCCGCAGAAAGCGGTAGATTTGATGTCTCAGGTCCCTAAGCTGTGTAACGACATGATGAATTTGGGTCGGCTGCAGGGATACGAGGTACGTTTTCCTGTTTGGCACTCGGCCCGGCGCACCCTCCACCCGTCCACGTTCATGATTTCGATCAAACTGTGTTGACCGACCCACTCTCTCTGCAGGGCAAGCTGATGTGTCAGGGAAAGCTGCTGCAGCAGGAGACCTTCTTTGTGATTGAGCAGGACACCGGCGTCCTGTCGCGCTCCAAAGAACGCCGGGTCTTCCTCTTCGAGCAGATCGTCATCTTCAGCGAGCTGCTCAGGAAAGGATCGTCCACGCCCGGGTACCAGTTCAAGAAGAGCATCAAGGTGAGCGGAGGAGAGAATATTAGTGATGCATGTTGTTAAAGGGCTGCTGATTCTAATTTAACTTTTGGAGTTAGAACTACATTTGCAGTCATTTCATTACATTTTATTACATTACAGGTCATTTAGCTGACGCTTTATCCAGAGCAACATAGCATTTCTAACCCATGGTTTTTACATTTTTGCCCGGGGAGCAATTAGGGGTTAGGTGTCTTGCTCAGGGACACTTTGACATGGGACATGGGGGAGCCAGGGTTCAAACCGCCAACCTTGCGCTTCCTTTAATTTTGTTTAGAGTAAATCCAGAGATTTTTGTCCACTTAGCATAAAACTGTGAAAATCTATGGTGTTATGTTGAAAATAAGTCTGGAGGACTAATTAAATGTCATGGGGAAAAAAAAGAAACACTTAAAGAAATCAATACAAACTAGTTCATTTTGTTGTGAGTTGACTGAACTTTTAAGCTAGTCCTACCACCACTTCACCTCCTTCCTTCCAACCGCACAGGTGTGCTTCCTGGGTCTGGAGGAAAGCGTGGACAACGATCCCTGTAAGTTCGTCTTGTCGTGTCGCGGCTCGTCTGATCGGTTCACGCTGCAAGCCGCCAATGTCGACATCAAGCAGATCTGGGTCCGACACATCCAGGACGTGCTGGATGCTCAGAGCAACTTCCTGTCTGGTGAGGAATCAAGCGGGCAAAGTTTGGACAAAATGTCCAAATATGTTCGGTGAAAAAATGTTGTGAATAAGTCTAAAAATATTAGGAGAAAAAATATCATGGAAAAAAATCCAAAATATTAGGTCAAAAAAACGTGTGGAAAAAAGTCCCAAAATATTATAAGTAAAAAAATGTAAGGTTGGGTATAGATGGGTTAAAAATGTCCACAAATATTAGGTCTCAAAAAATCGGGGGAAAAAAAGTCCAAAAATATTAGGTCCAAAAATGTATGGAAAAAAGTCACAAAATTTTAGGTCGAAAAATGTTTTGCAAAAGAATTCCAAGATATTAGGTCAAAAAACGTGTGGAAAAAATCCAAATTATTAGGTCAAAAAAAGGTGAGTAAGTCCCAAAATATTAAGTAAAAAAATGTATGGTCAGGAAAAGATGGGTTGAAAATGTCCACAAATATTAGGTCGCAAAAAAATTGGGGGAAAAAAGTCCAAAAATATTAGGTCGGAAAATGTTTTTGAAAAAAAGTCCAAAAATATTAGGTCCAAAAATGTATGGAAAAAAAGGCAGAAAATTTTAGGTCGCAAAATATTAGGTCGAAAATGTTTGAGGAAAAAAGTCCAAAAATATTGGGTAGAAAAATGTTATGCCAAAAAAAGTAATAAAACGTATAACTGAACTGCATGTGATTTTAGCTCTCCAGTCCCCCATTGAGTACCAGAAGGAGAAGGGCAGCAGCTCCTCGCTGAACAGAAACCGCTCGTCATCGGGGAACCGACCGCCCGTGGGGCATCACAGCCGCCCGTCGTCGGCGGTCGGGTTTGGTGAAAAGGAGGCGGAGCGAGGGAGGACCCCGATTAGGGTGTCTACCTCAAACGGCGGGTCGACGTGCTTCGAGTCCAGGGTGAGTTCCTGCAGACGGCCTTGACTTCCAACTGGATTGTTGCTATCTACCAAGTATACTTGTATTTTAAAACGGCTGGGGTTCCTCAGGGTGTAGCTTTAAACTTGTGGCTCTGTTTCATTTTCCACTTTTTCACTAAAGACTGCAGCAGAAAGCGGGTCGACTAGGACATGTAGCCCACTTTTCTGCCTTCATTCTGTCTGCTCATTGTTCCCTGAAAGCCAAGGGTAAAATCTGGGCTACTGCAGGTGTAGCAACACACTGTGTGGGTTTATATTTATACACACACCCAACCTACTTTGACTGAATCTTTGAGGCCCTTTATATCTGACAAGCGCAACTAGCCTCCGGGGGGCAGATCCAAATGTCTTTGCACCATTCTTTTTGTACCGTATGTCAAATCTTCAGGCTTTTTTGTTTTTCCCCTTCTTCGGCTCAGGTTGACTCGCCTTAACCACGTCCTCACTTGACCTTCACCCTCTCCCTCTGCCATTGTTCTCCTTCCTGTCCTCTCCTCCACAGGACTTTGACGGCGGCTGCAACGGCGTCTCCTCCACCATGTCGGTCTCCCGGGACTACTCGGCGCTCAAGGAGAACGAGATCTGCGTCAGTCAGGGAGAGACGGTCCAGATCCTGGCCACCAATCAGCAGAACATGTACCTGGTCTACCGGCCGGCCAACAGCCAGTCGCCGGCCGCGGAGGGCTGGGTGCCGGGACACATCCTGGGCCCGCTCACAAAGCCCATAAAAGACTCCGCTTCCACCTCCTCCTTCTCGGCGGCGGTGGCCGACGCCAACAACATCAAGTAAGTCCCCCCCCGGCACCTCTTTACCTGCAGACAGACGCACTTCTGGTCGGGCTTCAGACCAAGCACTCGGATTGGATGAGAGATTGGAGGTGACCAACTCTTGTCTACCTGTTTTTTTTTTCAGTTCCGTTCTTTTATCCACTTTCATCCCCAGTTCCTAAGCCCCCCCCCCCTTTTCCTTTGGGAATGAACACTCGGAGGCTTTTTTTTTTTTTTTTAATTCCTGACTTTGTCTTGTTGCTCCTCGGAGGTAAAATGTACAGAACTGGTCCCTTACCGCCGGTCGTGCTGCTGCAGTGACAGTTTTATCTCCGTTGGTTCCGTGGCACCTTCACCAAAATGGATTTCAGGCTTGCAACAGAACCTTAACACACACACACACGCACACTGATTCCTTTCCATGTGATCAAGTTCTGAGGATTTATCACACAGAAATAGACTGGATAGAAAATATTGTAACTCGTAGCCAACTGGATATCAGAGCGAGAACCATCGAGACTCGTGGAGCTAAAACCGGACTCTTATTTCAGTTCCTAACACCCTGATTTCTTTCTTTTTTTTGTATGTATTTTATTCTTTTCATTTTTTGAAAAATCAAAGCAAAACTCACCTGGGGCATTCAGGTGGACTCCGCCCCGTTCTCCGCAGTGGAGAAGTTTATTTTGTTGTCTGTGGCAATCTAAACACAAGTTTTTGTTTATTTCTCTTGTTGTTGTTTCAGCCTTGTTAATTATTATTTTATTTTACACACAAAGTGGGGTTGTTCTCCTTACGTGTTGATTTTGTACATTAATGTCGGCAGTTCACTGTACAAAGTTCGTCTTGTTTTTTTTTTTTTTTTTACCAAAGTTCTAGAACATTCCTGTTTAAAAACAAAAAAATCCCGTTTGCACTATTTAAGATAAAAATATCAAGAAAAATATGAATGAAGTCAGGCTGTGCAATATGTTGCGTTTAATGGCAACGGTCAGCATTGTTGTTAGTCTAATACTAATGATTTTAAATGTATTTTAAATATGTAAAATAAACCTTTTGGACTTGAGCATGAGTTAGCAAAGCGACGTGAAGGTGAAGCTGTTTTGTTCTGCGGTAGGCTGAAGATGATTGTAGTTTTTAATATTTGTAAATAAACTACAACAGCAAACATTAAAGTGAGCGCTCTGCCTGCTTCTGTGTGCACGTCGTACCGTTAGATGGAGACGCTCTGTTTAAAGGGCCAGTGTGGAACATTTTAGGGGACCTATTGGCAAATTATTTGATTTTCACAACTATGTTTTTACTAGTGTGAAACCACTTGTTTTCATTAGCTTAGCATGAGTAATCTGAATATAGAGTAGGGCCTCTCCGGAGTCCGCCAGCAGAGCGTACACACCGGCCCTTTAAGGAGAAGGATTTAGGTGACTTAAGGAGCTTCGCAGGAGGACGATACAGACATAAAATCAAGAATTACTCTGTTTTAAAAGGTTGCCGTATCAAGCATCCTCTGAAGGAAATAGGACTGAAAGTGAATATGTGACTATTTTAAGTATCACTGAAGCTGCATCTTTTCCCTCTATGTTTAATTTCACCTTATTGTATTTTGTTGTGACATTTTCTTTAACCCTGTTTATTTCAGTTTTTACTAACAACGGTTTGACACTCCACAGAAGGCACAAACTTGAAACATGAATTCAAAAGGTTTTGAAGAGCTGCATGCTTTAACGTCCGTTCAACACGAACAGTTTTCATGTTCTTGAACCCCCCCAAAAAATATGAATCCCGATGAGTCTGCAGGAGGCACAGGTGTGATTCTCCACTGCGGCTCACAGTTGTGTCTCTGGCTGAGTGCTAGACGAAGGTACGGTACGCTGTCACACTTTATCTCCGTCTCAATAAAGTCCCACTGTCCTTCCTTTCCCGTCTCTTAATGGACCAGAAGGGTCTGGCTGCAGCTTCAGGCAACAGCGACCCCGCCAGGAGCCTCTGCTACAACACACACACACACACACACACACACACACACACACACACACACACACACACACACACATTTAGAGTGTGCAGACGTGCCGTCCAACGCGATGGAAGAGAGAAACTACGCAGACAGAAATAATCAACAACGCACCATTCTAAAGAATCCATCAATCATAAAGTCATATATGTGAAGCAATTCTGATATAGATTTTTAATAAATATTGTTTGAGATTCTTTTATTTATTTATTTATTTCTGAAACCTTTTGTAATTGCTGAATATCATTAACTATTGTAGTTCAAAAGTCAAATGCTTTTTTGAATTCAAATTCCTGCCTAATTCAAATGCACTATAAAACACATTAGCCAACTTTATACAAAATAAAGCTTCATAAAGTTTTTACTGTACTGATAAAGTTCATTAGGTGGCAGAAATCTGCCCCCATGAAGATGAGGGATAGCAAAGGTGCTACTAGTAGCTAGTTAGCATAGCTTGCTTGTGCGTGTGTACAATATATATATATATATAATATTTATTATTGTGTTGTATCCTTTAACCATTCTTTTAGTTGAGTAGCAGTGTTTCCTTGCTAGCCTCGTAAAGGTCGGTTAGCATGCTAGGCTACCATCGAACGTAAAATGAATAATAAGTGATGGGCGTTAGCGTGCAGAGGGACTGGCCCTTTAAGGCGAGGGACGTAGCGCTCCTCTCGGCCCCCTGATGCCGGGAAGGAAGACTGGACGGCCATGTTGGGCCCTGCAGCCAGACTTCTCTCTGATTGGCTGGTTGATGTTTCTCGTTCCTGTACCGAACAGGAAGTCTCTGTCATGGAACACGCTGCGTGCCCGGAAGCGCGCCAAGGACGTCTCCTCGTTGGCGGTCAGAGGGCCGGAGAACGGCCTCCTCCGTAAGCCCAAAGAAGGCGCCGCCGCCCCCCTGTCGCCTCCCCGGCCACCAGGTCAAAGGGCAAAGTGAGTAACGCGGGCTGACGGCGGCACGCCGGTTGACGTCACGTGTGTGCCGAAACCCACTCACCTGCCGCACTTGGTTTTTAGTTTTAACCCGCGTGTGTGTGTGTGTGTGTGTGTGTGTGTGTGTGGTTCTCAACCGGTCGCTGACATGATTTAAATGTAATGTTCATAAAGTATATTTCATATTTATGGAGTATTCATTTAGAACTGGTGCAGAATCGAGATCGGGGGAGTGACCCTTGACCCTGTAAGCCCCGCCCCCCGTGCTGCACAGAGGGACTAAATGAGGATTTATGTCAGCGATAGTTGGGCGCGACGTGAGATTTTTAAAAGATTATACGGGCTGACAACTATTAAGGCAGGTTTTATTTAAATCGTTTCGCTCTTAACACAGATCCTGAAATGCGCTGACTGGAAAATAAAGCTTGATTTCTTTTTTTTTTTGTGATTTACTTCCCCCTCCTTGTGCATGGATGGAGGTCGAATGATTTTGCAGTGTTTTCCGTAGTGCACTAACATGTCACGGCTCACCGTGTCCTCTGCGTGTAAGGGCGGTGTGACCGTGCACGACCTTTACCTCCACGTTTAACTTTCTATTTAACAGTCCGCTTCACCGTCGCCGGTTTCAGTTTCCACTTATTTGAATCAACAAAAGAAACGGGATGAATGAGCGCACGGATCCTGCCTCCTGCCAGTACTTGAGATGCGTGTTATATTGTGTTGTAACGTCGTAAACACCCAACGTATCTACTTCCAATGTGCTTTTAAAAGGACAAAAATCATTTTGGGGAAGTTTCAATGTTTCCTCGTTGTGTAAAGCGCTTTATCACAATGCACGGGTTGATCGCTCGCTGGTAAAGTGACTCCGAAGGAAAGGAATGTGGGGATGTGTGAGTGGTGATGAAGAACACCTTCTCAGGTGAGTATCACGCAGATGTTCCTTCACAGCTGGAGTTCCCCTCCTACAAGTTTAAAACGACGCGCCGATTTCTCGCGACATTCATGCTCCTAATCGTCTCTTCGTCCTCCTCACTCCTCTTCTTCCCCGCGTCATTTTCTCGTCGCGTTTCCTCCCCTCTCCCTTGACCCCGTTATCCCTCCTCGTTTCCTCTGTTTACGTCCTTGTTGTGTTTCTTTGGTCGTCCTTTCAACCCCTTTGACTCCCACATCTTTCCCCATTCTTACCCTCCCCTCGCCGCCCGTCACTCCACCAGGACGTTCACACTTCAGACGAGTCCGACTGTGACGATGACCTCGACCCAAACGCCGGCATGCAGGTACGCACGCACGCTATTTACAGGACGTGAGCGCTCGTTGTTCCTAACGAAGAGATTTAGCGACTCTGACTTTGCCCGTGGTCTGTTTTCCAGCTTCTCAACCCAAATTTCATCCAGGAAGGTAAGAGCCGCATGGAGTCTCCCCTCAGATGTACTGTAAATATAATGTCCTCAAACGCGTTGTGTGCGTCGGACAGCTCCGTTTTCTGCAGCAGGGGGAAAGAGAAGGAATGTGTTGATGTTGTAATACTCGTCTCGGCCACGAGAGGCCGCAGTCAGCCGTTAAGCGTAGACCCAACGCGTGGTGATTCGGCCCCGTCTGAAGTCGACGTCTTCCCCCCGTTTAAACTGGAGGGATTGGGTGACTTGTCTTGTCGCGCAGTGGCACCAGAGTTCCTGGTCGTCCTGTCGGACGTGGTGTGCGCGTTCGGGGAGACCGTGGTCCTCTGCTGTAAAGTGTGCGGGCGGCCCAAACCCTCCGTCACCCTGAAGGGGCCCGACCAGAACCCGGTGACCAGCAACGCCCGCTTCACCATCGACATCGGGTCAGTGCGATTGGTGCCCTTCGCTTCTTCTGTTGCTCCTGATTTCCACCGATCGTCCTCCCTCTTCCCGCAAATCTGACTCCTCCCACGTTCCTCTTCGATGCGTTCTTCCCCTGCAGGGATACGGGCGACATCTTGTTGAAAATCTGTAACCTGATGCCCCAGGACACCGGCATCTACACCTGCGTTGCCGTTAACGACCACGGCTCTGCCTCCTCCTCCGCCTCCATTAAAGTGCAAGGTGACTCCCTTATGAAGCCGTGGCTTTGAACGTATAAGGAGTAAAGATGATGCAGTTTGCTGAAACAACAGAGATATCTACCTGGTTCCTTTCAGTCCAAACCAGGTTTTTTTGCTGCCTTTTATGTGTTCTATATATCTACATGCATACATGTATATGACTTTATTTTTCCTTGCAGGCATCCCAGCATCCCCTGGGAGGCCGGTGGCCCAGGAGGCCAGCAGCACCGCGGTGATGATCCACTGGCCGCCTCCGGCCTCCTCGGCTCACTGTGCCGTCAGCAGCTACACCGTTGAGTACAGACAGGAAGGTGTGTGTGTGTGGGGGCGGGGGGGTTCGGGTCCGGGGCCGGGGGAAGCTAACCACAACCCCCAAGATCCCACACACCGATCCGCGCGTCACTGTCTCTCGTTGTTGTTGTTGTTTCCTCCCTCGCCCCTCAGACTCGTTGCTATGGCAACAGGTGGCCAGCAGCAGAGAGGAGTGCGTTCAGATCGATGCTCTGATCCCCGGAGGTCACTATCAGTTCAGAGTGCGAGCCTCCAACCGCTGGGGGGTCGGCCCGCCGTCCGAGCCCTCCAACATGATCACTCTGCCCAGCAGCAGTAGGTCCACGCACGCACGCACGCACACACACACACACACACACACAAAGGTGCGTGAAGTGAGCACAAAACCTGTTTTCAACTGAATACCTCAACACAACAGGTGTTTTCCTTGAAGTTTTGGGACGTGTTTTGGTTTCGCGGAGCCAACCTTGGTTTTGCAGTCTTCATGCTAAGCTAGGCTAACATCATCCCCCGTTCTCTGTCCAGACTCCGGGTACGATGGAACTGGGATCCAGTGGAAAGACAACTTTGAGTCGACCTTCTCTGAGATGTGTGAGATTGGAAGGTACCTGGTGGCACATTACTGCGTCTCAGCCCGCTTGATTCTCGGCACAGAACCAGCGTAGTTTCTAATGTTTTTGTATTTTTCCTCGTTTGTGTCACAAGGGGAAGATTTTCTGTCGTGAGAAAATGTCTCAACAAGTCTACAAAGAAAGAGGTAAACTGATTTTTCACTCATTTCGTTAGTCGAGTTCTGTGTTCTTCACATTCCAAATATAAATGAAGTTTTAGTTTTTCCGTTTATTCACGTTATGATTAAATGTGATTTTGAGATATTGTAAGTTGAGATTTAGGCTGTTTGGTTTAGATATTCCTGTTAATTTTCGGATACCGGTACCGTTGTCGTATCCAGGTTGCGGTTAAGTTTGTGAGCAAAAAGATGCAGAAGAAGGAGCAGGTGGCGCACGAGGCGGACGTCCTCCGCCACGTGCAGCATCACCAGCTGGTGGCGCTGTTGGACACGTACGAGTCTCCCACCTCTCTGATGCTGATCCTCGAGCTGTAAGTGCATCTCAATGAAAGCAGCTTCTCCCTCTTTGCGGCGCCCCTGAACGGGAGCTAACGTGCGTGTTTTTGCAGGCTGGAGGACGGCCGTCTGCTCGACTACCTGGTCGCCCACGACGAGCTGATGGAGGAGAAGGTGGCCTTCTTCGTCAGAGAGACGCTGGAGGCCCTGCAGCACCTTCACACCTGCCGAGTGGCTCACCTGGATCTGAAGGTCAGTATCTCAATGGTGAGCGCTTGCGCCCGGTACGTTTATTCCACTCGACGCTCCTTTTCTGCACGTTCGCAGCCCGAGAACATCCTGGTGGACCTCCGCTCTCCCACGCCGGGCGTCAAGCTCGTCGACCTCGGCGACGCCGTCCAGCTGTCCGCCCACCGCCGCTACGTCCACCTGCTGCTCGGGAACCCGGAGTTCGCCGCGCCGGAGCTGATCCGCGGGACGCCCGTCTCCGTGGCCACGGACGCGTGGAGCGTCGGCGTGCTGGCCTACGTGGCGCTCAGCGGGGTGTCCCCCTTCCTGGACGAGTCGCCGGAGGAGACCTGCGTCAACATCTGCCGCCTGGACTTCTGCTTCCCGGACGAATACTTCCGCCACGTCAGCCAGGCGGCGCGGGACTTTGTGTCCTCGGCGCTGCAGCAGGATCCCAGGAAGAGGCCGAGCGCCACCTCCTGCCTGCAGCACCCGTGGGTGGGCCGCGGGGGCGCGCACGGGGGGGAGTACTCCAAGACCCCCCTGGACACGACGCGATTGGCCACGTTTATCGAGCGAAGGAGACAACTGAACGACGTTCGGCCCGTGACTAACATCAAAGCGCTGGTGAGCAGCAGCATGGGCAACACGCTGTGACGCCCCCGGGCCCCCCCCCCCGCCACCACCCACTGTGCATATGAAGCTCCAGTGGGGAGGAGAGGATTGCACCCGATTTCCTTATTGATGAAGGACCCCCTCTGCCCCCGCTGGGCGAAACGTAGATGATGTGAATTCTTTGGCTTCTGTGATATTTAGTTTCTGACCCGTAAACCTTCTAGAACCCAAAGAAAGGAGCAGAAAACACACTGTGAGCAGGCGTAACGTCAACATATTAGTTTATATTTGTAGCTTTTATTTTTCCAGGGGACAGATGATATATTGGAGGCGAGAGACCTTTGTGTCAAGGAAGTCTTTTTTTTTTTTTTCTTTTTCAGGCCTGTTGCTAAGCAACAGACAACTCAACGTATCTGACACATCTGTCGGGGAGGTTGTAACCAACTGAAACCAGATGTGTAGGAGAACCGATGTAGACGCCAAACGTGCAAAAGTTTGGTTTGCCCCCCCCCGGGGTTTCAGGTGGTTGTACACGTTGTCATCTCCAGTGACCTTTAACCTTTTTAAAGAGTCTTGCCTGTTTCAAAAAGCGATGTGACGGATCGCAGCTGATTCAGAGCAGTTGGTAAAGGTGGGTTCGGTCGCCGTTCTTGTCCCTGGTCGACGTCTCCCTAAAGGACGCTTTGCTGTGGACCGTCGGTGCAGATTGTTGGGGATCAGGTGGGACGCTTCATGAGGACGTTTGGGCGGAACAAGCGGGTTTTACTTTTACTTTAGTGTTTAATGTGTGCTGGTGTTCATGAGGAAACATTCATTCGTTCATTCTTGCCTCTTTTGGGAGAAATCTTTTCTCCCAAAAATATAAAAGTGTCTCCGGCACGGCAGTCAACAAAGAAGGAAAGAATAACATGAACTCTTTTAAGCTTAACAGCACATTAACAAGTGGAACAGCGATTTAAACCACCAACATTTGAAGGCTTCCTGCAAAAACTGGATTTCAAAGCGTTGGCCTTTGCTATAATACGCCTTTACTTATGATGTTTATTTATTTTCAGGACATAAAAGTGAAGTTTGCATGTTGACCCGGAGCAGCCCGGCCTCCGCTTTAGACGAGTTGACACTTGAGGAGTTAGTGGCTGCACTGTGCAGCGACGGAGTTTACACCAAATCACGGACTGAACCGCAAACCGCGATGAACTGGGTTAATAGCTGGAAGCGTCTCTACGAGTGAGATGCTGCAGGATCTCCCCCCGGGGGGCACGGGGGCTGCATGGAGACTGGGACCCTACAAGCTGTTCCTTTCGCTGTTTACAAACAAACGTAGAATCATCAGGGAAAACCTGCATGTAAAATCAGAAATCAGGTTCGAACTCGAGTTTCTGTCGGTCTGCTGTTGTTTGGGTCCATTTCTCTTGATTCCCACAGAAGAGTCCGTCTGCTGTCTCGCTTCTACTCACGAATGTACAAAAAAAAAAAATGTATAGAAATGTAGAATGTGTCCTCTGCTTTTCACAATGCCCCCCCCCCTCCTGAGGGGGGCCTCAGCGAGCATTCAGAGTTCTGCAGCGGTAAGCATTTATTTCCGTGCAGCCGGCGGTGCAGGACGGAGCAGACACAAGCCGGTCAGGCCTCTGTCGACCTTTTTGTGTAGTAAAACAACACGTGTGCAGTTCCACAGGATGATGTCATCGTCAAGCATGGCAGCAAACCCGCCCCACTTCTGAAACGTCTTCATTATCTCTCTCAAAACGTGGTTGAAAATAAACGTGCTGGCGGGTCAACGCTGATGTTGCTAAATGTTGAAAGCGTGAGTCTCTTTGTTGACTGAAGCCAGTTCACATGCTGGTGATCCACGCGCTGCTCCTGCTTTGGAATTCATTGCGTTCTAATGTATAAACTACGACCTTTTCCAATTCAGCTCATTGTTTTTTACTTAGAATAAATTAGCAATAATATTGACTGGATTTATGTGTAACCAACTAATGCAAACAACACATTCAAACTGAGAAATGGAGCGTGGGGTCGACATGGAAGCATCCCTCCTAGAAGCCGTGATGAGCGCATGAATCTGCAGCCAGACACGCAAATGGAATAGAAATTTAAAAAGGTATGAATATTGTAAGTGCAGCAAGTAAAAGTACTTGTTTCAATATATTTATTCAGTTATTTAAAAATGAATGCGCGCTCAGTGAACTGTAATTAACTTATTGATCTCAGCCGTTGCTGTGTGAGAGCAGCACGGCTGCTTTGTTACTCTTTGCTAATAAAGAACCTGCTTGTTTGTCGTCGTTGTGTCCGTGTGCAAAAGTCTTCACAAACTTTTTTTATGATATTAAATTGAAATACTGTGTTATAAAGGCAGGACAGTTCTCTGTCTGTCCTGCTCATTGCTCTAAACAACATGCTGACCACGGCCACTTTACTGTGTATGTGGGGGTCGGGGTCACGCCACAGCAGGGTTGAGCTCTCGGCCGCGGACACAGTTCCTGAATTATCTGCAGATTGTCCCCGTGTGGACCAGATGGGCGACTCGACTCGAGCGGTCGGAGACGTCGAGGTGAGTTCACTGAGGTTCCTTCCCAACTTTCCTGTACGGTCATTTTACCGGCTGCCTCAGCTGACTTAACAGAGGGGACTTTGGGTGTTTTGGACAGTGAACCGGATGTGTTTCCCCCAAACACATCCGTTTATAAGGAGAGACAACGCTGAAATTAAATAAATCTCACGTTTGTGTGGAGACCTATAAAGGAAAAACAACCACTTCAAAAAGGTTTTCAGAAATGCCCCAAAAAACTAAATTAATGTTAATGTTAAATCCCATTTTATTCCAAGTCCAAATATTCACGTGTCTCAATTACATTTACTTGATCAAGTATTTTGTCCTTTTAATCTGGAGGACTTCGAACACCCCAGAGACTGTTTCCTGCCCTCTGGCCACACGGGGGCAGTGTGGAGCTGCCCCACGAATCCTAATTGAACCTGAACCTCGTGTCCCTCAGAATCCCTCCTCTCCCTCGGCGCCTGCGCGGCGAGGCCTCGGCGGGAAGCTGCGAGGCCTCGGCGGGACTGCGACTCCTGCTGCCGCACGTCTGGCCCCGAGGCTCCGCGGCGCTGCAGGGGCTCGTGCTGCTGTGCGCCGGCCTGCTGGCCGCCGAGCGCCTGGTCAACGTGCTGGTGCCCGTTTACGCCAAGAACATCGGTGAGCGCCTGGGAGATCGTCCCCAGCCCCCGCGGCAAGGCGTGCCGCGCGGCGGCGCCCGTCTGGGCTGCTGGCGGCCGCCGTCTGCCATCGGTTTGGTTTGAAGCTGGACTAGATGTTGAGGAAGGTTCCACTCACGTCTTAGTATTGATTGACACTGATACTTCAGGGACCTTTTGCAGCCTCATCTTAATGTGAACCCGATTTGACCTTTGACACACATGGAAAGGTAGTTAAATGTAAAAAGGCTGATGCTTTTGGACAAACGTTATGTTTTCTTGTCAAATAAAATTATAAAGATTAATAAATGGAGGACTAGACCCACAAAAGGCTACCGCTCAAACTAGTACCTCCACACGTTGATTCCAAATGAGGACATTTTTCAGACTAATTGGTCATTTGTTTTTTGTAATTGATTCTGCTTTAATCCAAAGAGCCGTACAGGTCTACTGTTTTTTTTTTTCATGAACCAGTAACTTCACACGGAATCCGATGGCGTCAAACCGGCCGCGTCGGTGTCGTAGTTTGCCAGCTTGCGATCTGATTGGCCGGCGGGAGGACGGGCCGTTATTTTTCTGCGCGGTTGCATCGTCTGCCAAAGTCTTTGGTCCCCTGTTTTGTACCCCGGACCGCATCCAGCACAAGGCAGCATCCCAGAAGCCGCATTCAGTTGGCCTTCAGCTTCAGGGAGGGGGAGTCGTTCCGTGTGTGTGTGTGTGTGTGTGTGTGTGTGTGTGTGCACGCCGGGAGGTCACCCCCTCCTGCCAGTCATGCTTAGCCGACATTAGCCGCCCTTTTTGGTGGAGTTAACACACCGGTACAACGGACGTTTTGTCTCCGAGTCCGACCCCCCCCCAACCCCTCCTCCTTCACCCCCCCCATGACTCCGGGACCTCAAGAAGGTTAAGGAATGCCGAATACGCACATTTCTTTATTCATTTCATTCCCCCCAAATTCTTATTTTCTTCCTTCTTTTCTCACCGTGTCTGTTTCTCTGTCTGGATCCTCAGTTCCTCTCCTCCCCCTCCTCCCCCTCTCCCCCTCCCCCCCCTCTACCCCTCATCTAATTTCATCTCGACTCCCAGCACTCTTACTAAATGGTAATGAATGTGAATGAGTTGTGGTGCAGAAAGGAAAGACGTGGCCCCCCCCCATCCCTGAATACCCTCCGTCTGTGAAGCTGAGGCATTGCATGCAAATGCCATTAAAATGATATCCACAATAAACACTGTGTGTGTGTGTGTGTGCGTGCAGTGAATGAGCTCTCTACAGGGGGCGGCTGGTCTTCGCTGGTCATCACAGTCTGCATCTACACACTGCTCAAGTTCCTGCAGGGAGGGGGTGCAGGTGTGTGTTCTCACGCTGAGCAAAGCCTTCGAAATGAAACGCCAGCTACGTCCTGTGAATGTGTGACCGGCGGCGTCGCCGTCTCCCTGTCGCCTTCCCGCAGGAACCTCCGGGTTCGTCGGCAACCTGCGTCAGTTCCTGTGGACCCGGGTCCAGCAGTTCAGCAGCAGAGGCGTCCAGGTCACACTTCTCCATCTTCTTCATCCTCCTGGTTCCTTACAGTTCGATTTAAAGGAGATGAAGCTCTTCCTCCTCTTTGGGTTGACAAAAGCTGTTGTGTTGAATTGACCCAACATGTTGGTTCCTCTGCAGACGTTTGAACCTCCCGATGGTCCACTGGTGGTTTTTATGTTTGCATACACGTGTACATTTGCTGGAAATATTTTGTATAAATAACCGGGAACCCATAAAATAACAATTAATTACACGCTACAAGTTAATGTTGTAAAGTGTAAAATAAGTATAAAGCGTGAAATCAATTGAAGTACAACAAGTACTTAGTAGACAGACAAGTGCGTACTTTGCGGCAAACATGTTCAGTAGTATTTATTTCTCCCAAAGGAGTGAGTGGTGGTAATGGTTGTAATGGTAATTGTTCCCCCCCGCCACCTCCCCCCCATCCCTCCCTCCCTCGACAACTCAGGTGCGTTTGTTTTCCCACCTGCACGGCTTGTCCCTGCGCTGGCACCTGGACAGACGCACCGGAGACGTGCTGAGGAGCGTCGACAGAGGCACTTCCTCCATCAACAACCTGCTGAGGTGGGAGCTTAACCTCCACACACACACACACACACACACACACACACGTTTAGTGACGGAGCAATAACCCGTTGCTTGTTGTCTGGCTTCAGCTACATCCTGTTCAGCATCCTTCCCACCGTCTGTGACATCATCATCGCCATCATCTACTTTGTGTCCTACTTCAGCGTCTGGTTTGGACTCATCGTTTTCACCTGCATGGTCCTCTACCTCAGTGAGTGTGTGTGTGTGTGTGTGTGTGTGTTTTCAACAGCAGGTCCCTTAGTGCTGTCCTCCCTAATGGGATGTGTCTATTCCTGAATCCATTGCAACATCAAACCAATGATACCAGGAATCCGAACTCCCCGTATTGTCTTGACCACGGCCTACTTCATGTATGTTTGGGGAAAAACAAGCAAAACCAATAACAACCCAGAAGAGAGCTGCGACTTTAATACCTAAATGCTTTGACATTTTTTGATCGAGCTCGAACTCCTTTTCTTTCTCTTGAAATGAGGCAGAGAGTATGAATGTATGTATGAAAAAAACAACAAAATACTAGTACTCGTATGTAAATGTTAAAAGACAACTTCTTGTCAGATGCTGTAAAACAATTAGCCGCGCTCTTGTTGCAGCCTGCACCATCCTGATCACAGAATGGAGGACCAGGTACAGGAGAGAGATGAACGACCGGGACAACTACGCCAAGTCCAAAGCCGTGGACTCGCTGCTCAACTTTGAGACGGTAGACGCGGGCGATGTGTTTCCTGTTGAGCGATTAGTGTTTACTGAGGGAATAAATCAGCAGAGAAGTGGAGTCGTTTCCTCATAGACGTCTATGGGAGCAGAGGAGTCGCCCCCTGCTGGTCACTACAGAGAAGTAGAGTCATTTCCTCATAGACGTCTATGGGAGCAGAGGAGTCGCCCCCTGCTGGTCATTACAGAGAAGTAGAGTCATTTCCTCATAGACGTCTATGGGAGCAGAGGAGTCGCCCCTGCTGGTCACTACAGAGAAGTAGATTTCTCATAGGACGTCTCATTTCCTCATAGACGTCTATGGGAGCAGAGGAGTCGCCCCCTGCTGGTCACTACAGAGAAGTAGAGTCATTTCCTCATAGACGTCTATGGGAGCAGAGGAGTCGCCCCCTGCTGGTCACTACAGAGAAGTAGAGTCATTTCCTCATAGACGCCCCTGCTGGTCACTGTAGGAGCAGAGGAGTCGCCCCTGCTGGTCACTACAGAGAAGTAGAGTCATTTCCTCATAGACGTCTATGGGAGCAGAGGAGTCGCCCCCTGCTGGTCACTACAGAGAAGTAGAGTCATTTCCTCATAGACGTCTATGGGAGCAGAGGAGTCGCCCTGCTGGTCACTACAGAGAAGTAGAGTCATTTCCTCATAGACGTCTATGGGAGCAGAGGAGTCGCCCTGCTGGTCACTACAGAGAAGTAGAGTCATTTCCTCATAGACGTCTATGGGAGCAGAGGAGTCGCCCCCTGCTGGTCACTGCACAGAATGCAGCTTTAACACACTGCAACTCACTGAAGCTGAAACTGTGATGCGGCGCGTTGATCTTATGCACCATGTGACTTCCAGGATGTTTTGTTATCTTCCAGATCTTTCAGAGAGTTCTGGAGAAGTCTGAGATGTTTAAGTTGCAGGTCATTTCAGGAAGTTTCAGTCTCTCTGGATTCGATGTGTTTTTACAGGTAAAGTATTACTGCGCCGAGGATTATGAAGTCCGCTGCTTTGAGGAAGCCATTCGGAAATATCAAGTAAGCTGGAAGAGGGACATCATCGGGCAGCGACGCGTGGAAAACATTCAGATCTCAGCGCGTCGTCCGTAACTCTCCTTCCCATTGAGCCGTGTGCCGGTTGTGTTTGTGCAGCGCTGCGAGTGGAAGAGCTCGTCCTCGCTGGCTCTGCTGAATCAAACCCAGAACGTCATCATAGGATCGGGACTGCTGGCTGGATCCGTGCTGTGTGCCTACCTGGTCTCAGAGGGACAGTTCCAGGTACCAGTCCCTAATCTCTGTTGTTGACTCGGCCGTGGCCTCACTGACCTCAGGGACAGCGTTAGAAGAGGACCATGGTCACACTTGAGGTGATTAGGCCGATGTTTCCTTTCCCTCTCAGGTCGGAGACTACGTGCTGTTTGGCACCTACATCATCCAGCTGTACACACCTCTCAACTGGTTCGGTACCTACTACAGGTGACGGTTTGATTCATCTCCTGTCGGTTCAGGTCTGTGCTTCTGGCGTGCACAACAATGCAATCCAACCGGTACTTCTGTTACCACACGCACTGCATGCAATGCTGCATTTCATCAGCGTGTCTCTGCAGGCTGATCCAGGGCGCTTTTGTTGACATGGAGAACATGCTCGACCTGTTGACAGAGCAGAACGAGGTGAGTCAATCAATACATCTATGGAACATAACCAAGGAAAGAAGTAAGGTCGTTGTTATAAACTACCACCACAGTAACGGCCAGTTTGTATATTGTGAAAAACTGAAATCAATAAAGTGAATCCCGTGAGAGTGGACGACCCAAACGCTCCGCTTCAGTCGAGCTGTAAAACAGAGCAACTCACACAGCGAGAGGTCGGCAGATTAGCAGATTAACAAGTGTTTGTCTGTGACTTGTCTGTGTGTGTGTGTGTGTGTGTGTGTGTGTGTGTGCGTGCGCCCACGCAGCTTGCATGTATGTGTGTGTGTCCGTCTGTCTTTTCGGTGGGAAAGGACGTCCTCCGGCTGCCTCGCTAAAGACTCCTGCATTCACAGGCCCTTGATATGGTAAACAGCCCCATGAATGTGGACAAAAGCATTAAGAGCACCTTAAAAACACAGCAGGCCTTTTCTTTGGCTTAGGAAGCTAAAGTCAGGGAGGGGAGTCAGGGAGGAGGAGGAGGAGGAGGAGGAGGAGGTCAGAAAGGAGAGAGAAGAGAAGTAAATGCAATCCAACTTGGCTGGTAATATTTAGGAAATGCTAATGAAGTGAGCGCAATATCTGCATGAGGGAGTGAGGAGAAGGTGAGAGGGAGGGAGTTACGAAGGAGGCGAGGAGGGAGGAAAGGAGGGAGGAAGAAAGGGAATTGGATGCGGGGAAAGAAGATTGGAGGATAAAGATGGCATGAGCTTTGTTCCTCTCCTCCTCCTTCCTACTAAGTCAGTTGTTTTGCTGCAACAAACAGACAAAATGAATCTCCTCCAAAACATGGTCCTCCTCGCTGCAATTGATTGGATCTTTTGTTTACAGCTTCTTTGCGGTACATATTGGAAAAAGGATTCAAAGTCTTTAAATCACTGCTGTGTTGCTTGTCTTTCTTACCCTGGTTGTCCCTCCTCCTCCTCGTCCTCGTCCTCCTCCTCCTCCTCCTCGTCCTCCTCACAGGTGCAGGATGCTGAGGATGCACAGGACTTGCAGCTGGCTGCAGGTCAGGTGGAGTTTGACGGAGTCTGCTTCAGCTACGTTCCCGGGTGGGTGGCCAACCACAGATGTGCTGGTGGAGGCCGCTGTTTGTGTTTTGATGCGTTTTAACTACGGCCACCACGTTTTGCCTGCCTACAGACGCTGGTCACATTTGTTTCACATTTGCATGCTTGTTTGCTTTTTTAAAGTCGGGTTCATGTTGGACCTGATTGTTGCCTTGTGTGTGTGTGTGTGTGTGTGTGCAGCACTGAGATTCTTCGGGATGTGTCCTTTAGGGTGGAGGCGGGACAAACAGTGGCTTTGGTAAGTTGGACCCTGTTAGATTGTCCCCTCTACAACCACATTTGGAAATAACACTACAAGTGAAAGTCCTGCATTTAAGTGAAAGAAAAAAAGTAATATCAAAATATACAAAAGTAAAATAACTAACAATACGCAATGGCCCATTTGAGAATAAATACATACATGTGAAAGTATTCAGGTAAGTACTTGCAGTACATTTCAGTACCTCCTTTGTTTGTGCTCGTCCACGGTCCCGTTTAGAACGTTTGTACTACGTCCCCATTGGATGCAAGCATCAGCACAGTCCTAGTAACGGCCTCGCCATGTACTAATACACTGTGTATATGAACATCATTTGTATTAATGTGTGTGTGGGTGCAGGTCGGTGCGTCTGGATCGGGGAAAAGCTCCATCCTGCGTCTGCTGTTCCGATTTTATGACCCTCAGAGTGGAAACATCCGCATCGACGGACAAGAGATCTCTCAGGTAAGTCGGGCGGAAAACGTCAGACGTGCATTGCCCCTCCCGGCCTACGGGGGGCGACTCCTCTGTGCCTCTCATTCCATTACCCCGGGTAAACATTGTAAACAGGAGTTCATGGTCTTAATCCCTCATGCAAAGTCTTCTTCCGTACAGCACGGTGTGTTTATTTCACCACCAACGGGACGTAAAGCAGGGGATACTTTGGGGGCGGGGCTTAGTGACAGTTAGTAGTTACCACGGCGATGTTTGGCTCCGCTTCACTTCTGGATGCAAAAGAAAACGATGGCGCTATTCGTTTGAATCTCGACACTCTGTGTCCCTTTAATTCGGTCTCTTTCCATTCTTAATTTCTTTTTCCTACATTCTGCCGCACGCAACTTGACACACACACACACACACACACACACACACACACACACACACACACACACACACGTGTGTGAGCTCCTTTCACACTGTGAATAAATCATAGTAAAAGGTTCCTGAATAATACAGCAACGAGTCCAGACGCCAGATGTGTGTGTGTGTGTGTGTGTGTGTGTGTGTGTGTAAAGATAGCCCAGTTAGTGCCGTTGTGTCTTTAATAATACATAACTTTGTTTATCACCAAGAATCTCAATAAAACACCTTGAGTCACACCTGTTTCGTACCATTAATGGTGATACAGCAGGAGGAGGGCGCCTCTTTAAAAGGGGCTCTGGCGGAGGAAGCAGGAAGTGGTTCAACGCCTCGGCTTCCTGAAAGGAATCTTTATTTTATCTTTTTATTTTCTAAGAACTTTGAATATGATCGGAGTTGGTTGTATCCTCGTTGCAACGGGCGGCGGTGAAAGTAGCAGATGACGGATTCTACTTCTATCAGACATCTGATATCGTTCCTCTGAAGATGCACATGATGGCGTCACGTGGAGGAGAGAAACTGGTGATGACGAAAGGGGAAAAAGTACACGGTGCACCTAAAAGCTTACGAGTCCAGCTGTGCTCATCACAGATGTGTGGAAACGACTTCTAATAGCTGCACAAGTGTTTTTTTTACTCACATAGCAGCTGAGAGGAAACAGACATAATGATATAAGCTGTAAAAGATGGGTGGGAGGTGGCGTGAACAGTTCATCAGAGATGAATAGACGTTCTTAGTGGTCAATCCATGTGAGAGAAATGCGATCAAACGACCGGTCGGGAGGGCAGAGACTTTTACACACCATCTGCTTCACAGTCCCGTTGACTCCCAATTTAAATCTCTCGTTTTACTCCACGAATTCTTCTTCAATGTGTCACCGTCGGAAAACGTATTTCACCTGTGAAAAAACAACCACGGTCTTCTTAGACAGGCACTCGTTAAGCACACCTGCTAGGAGGAGAACACATTTAAGGGTATTAGTGGGCGTTAATGGAATATAATACTCATAAGTATGTTTCCATTAAAGTTTATTGACCTGAAAGAGTGTTTTTTTTTATCCATGGCTGGGAAATAATTAGTTGACATCTTGACGGTGAAGAAGTGAAGAATTTCTCAATGCCGAGATCCTCCAACACTGTTGGATTAAGACCATGAACAGGGCTTCACGTGTTGGCAACACACATCGCCACCTTAGAAGAAGTATTCAAAGTAATTAAATAGGCAAACCCATCCCGATCTTTGGAGTACGGCCGTCAGCATGTGGTGTTTGCTAATGTGCTTGGAATATGGAGAAGTGACGTAGACGCGCTGGTCACAGTTCTGGTACACTTTGTTTTGCTGTATTGAAGAAGACCTGAAACTAGAGATCGAGACCATGAACCATGACCACATACAATGTTTACTGAGGGAATAGATCAGGAACCAGAGTGGAGTCATTTCCTCACATACACGAGTTTTGTATATACATTTTGTATTACATACACACTTTTTGTTGCCTTGCTGTTATTCAGGTGCGACGAGTCCTTTACTTCTCGTTACTTTGTTGCTCAAGCTCCGGCCGTTTGTTTCTAGCTCCTCTGCCACTCTGTTGCTGCCTGCATGTGGCCGCCACATGTGGCGAGGCCTCCGAGTCCGTCTCTGCAGGCTGAGTGCTGGTGTGAGTTATCTCCGTGTTCTTCAATGTGTCCTTCAGGTTTTATTCCTTTTTTTTTTCTTCATTTCACGGCATATAAACAGGTGCTTTTATTAGCTTTAGTCCCTGCGGTCGCCATTCACCGCTCATAACCTCAGTGTTCTTCTTGTTATTCTACGACGCAACTTCCTGTTTGTCAGTAAAGAGCAGCTGAACAGCTCGTATATTAAAGCAGCTGGAGAAACTTAAAAGAATGAAAGCGGAATTGTTGCAGTGCTGGAACAGCTACTGGAGCAGCTAAAGAAGAAGGGATGCTCATCCTGGCTGTCCTTAGGTAACAACATCTGGCCTCTCTTGTGTACCGTGTTGTCCAATCAGATCGGACCTTAAACACCCAATCTCATCAACATCACCTCTACCCAACACGACCCCAAAAACTAACAAACTAATAAATAACAGAAGGGAAGAACACAACAAACTGTGAAACTCTGAGAGCCAAAGTTGGTGAAGAAAGAAGCTTAAGGCGGCTTCATCGCACTGATTTACTGTAATGGGAGTCGTTAGGGGTCACATGTGAGGACGGCTGCCGCTCTCTAATATTCTCTCCTTCATTCATTGACGTCTGAATTAAAGACATAACAAGTCTTTCTTTTCTTCTATTCTTCCCCTCCATCTGTCCGTTTCATGTAGCTGCTATTAGACCTCTGTCAGCTCAACCAGACACAGATGTTGTGATGTTTTTTCCATGGAATGGATAATAATAAAAGAAGGGAAAGTGAGTGATTACCAGCCAAGCAGCGGCGCTTGTGTAGGAAATGGAATTTGTATTGTTGAGGCTGCAGAGGAAAGTGCTGCACGCCGATCGGTTTGGAAACTATTTCCTTGGAGATTAAGAGCCAGATTCCAGAAATGATGAGAAGCTTCTTTTGAAATCAAGATGGACCCTTCTGGCTTGGACCATCGGCACAGTCTGGACATGTGACCGTTGAATCAACAATTGTGAACAATTGACGTGTCAATGAGAACGAATATTATGATCGAGTCACTTCTCGTAGTCTTCTATGAGACCACAGGAGTCGCCCCCCCGGTGGTCACTGCGCAGAATGCACATTTAAGACAACTTGCCAAACCAGTGACCAGCAACTACGTTTCGTCTTGCCACCGCAGTGCAAAGGGAAGCAAAGGGAAGGTGAGTGGGTGAAGTCTGACACATGTTAGCCTCGGGGAGAGAAGGACGTGTGCTGTCTGCGACCTGGGGCGCCATGCATTATGTAGTGTAGGATGGATTGAGCCATGCAATATTTAGAGACATGTGTGCAGGAGGATAACCTAGTTCAAATGCACTGGAAACGTGATCCGTGGGGCAGATGTGAAATTAAGGCTTGATGCTGAAAGAGTGTCCGTGCAAAAATATCTTCGTTGGCTTGGTTACAGAAACAAACCCTTTTGTCGTCCCAAGGTGCACCAGTCTTCTCTGAGGTCGCACATCGGCGTGGTTCCCCAGGACACGGTTCTCTTCAACGACACCATCGGCAACAACATCCGCTACGGCCGAGTGACGGCCAGCGACCGGGAGGTGGAGAGCGCCGCCGTGGCTGCTGACATACACACCCGGATCCTGGAGCTACCTCGGGGTCAGGCCAGAGTGTGCGCGTGTGTGTTAAAAATAACCACAACTGCTGGTGTGGTTTGACTCTTTTGCTGGCTGAAGCGGACCTGTAGCAGGGCGTTTCTGTCACGTCGAATCCTGGAGATCTCGACTTGGATCTCGACTGACCGCGTTAATAATGAAGAGGACGGTGTTTTGTCCAATCAGGTTACGACACGCAGGTGGGGGAGCGAGGTTTAAAGCTCAGCGGGGGGGAGAAGCAGAGAGTGGCGATCGCTCGAACCATCCTCAAACAACCTCGGATCATTCTGCTGGACGAGGTGAGAAAACGGCCAAGCCACTTAAACCATTTAAAAAAATTCTGCATGAAGCTGCTCACGAACCAGTGGCATTTATTACACTTGCTGTCCTTAAATAAATTCATTTTTAGTCAATTAAAACTCTTTAAAATGATCAGATACTGAGTTAGTATCGTCATGATCAGTGTCCCGCCTTGACCGTTAGCTTTAGCCCAAGACGGGATGCCGTAATTCGAGGGCTGGGCGGCACGGCCCAAAATCCATATTCCCCTATTCAGAAAGATTCTGATGTTATTGCTTTTTCATTAATCCATTGACCCCGAAAACGCAGCGGTTCGCCGCTTGCTGGCCCACTTGCTCGCAACTGGCCAACGAGTTGGCTTGTTAGGATGTTAGTTCCGAATCCGAATCGGCTTTATTCGTTAGCTGGTTAGCGTGTTAGCTTGTTGTGGCTGCCAGTGTTGCCACCATAGGCTCGACAGACTTTGCAATAAATCGTTTTCTGATCAAACGTAATTTACGTCGGATTGTCCAAAAACCCTCCAAACAGACTCGGCTCCTCTGTTGGGCACAAGTTGTGTTGGTGCCTCTCTGGTCTCTCGTTGTTCCTCCTGTTGTGTCTTACCCTGTTAAAGAGTTTGTTGTGGGTTATTCATTGTTATGAAGTTAAAACCACGACTCAATCTCAAGGCGTAAAACAGAGTGAACAGTAGCATATGGTTCATACCATATGGCGCCCTATGTAACACACACACCTACTTGTGTAGTTTGTACAATGGTAAGCAGTTAAAAAGACACATTGGACAATATCAAGCAAGCAAATCCAGAAATATCTCAAGAAGGTCCTGAATACCTCTGAGTTCATTTTCTGTCCCTCTGTGTTGTAGAAACAGCTGGAATCAAGTGACCAGTCGTCATTTTCTCATAAACAAAAGGTGTTTCATTTAATTGTACTTCCATTATACTCACAGCGACATGCCGTCCGTGTTCCTACAGGCCACGTCTTCACTGGACACCCAGACTGAGAGGAACATCCAGGCCTCACTGGCCGAGATCTGCACCAACAGGACGACCATAGTGGTCGCACACAGGTGACGTTACTGCCCAAAGCCAATACAAAACACTCTATGCGGTACATAAATAGGTGCACCACATTTTGTTGCAATCCAGCCAGTACTTGTTCAAACGTTTCACTAAAAACCACAAATGTCAGCTTTAGATGCATAGCTAGCAGATCAGCAAAGTCCACGGGATACATCCTCTTGGGATGATGAATAGCAGTCAATGGGTGTCGGTGTCCAGGTATCGCCCCATTTAGACAAACGTAAATATGCCCAAAACATCTGTGGAAATTGAGGCAAAAAGGTGGGTTTCTATTATTTTGCCCGGGATAGTACAAACACTAATTCCACCGTTGAGATGAAAGTGGTCCATGCGATTAGAGTCGTAAAACAGGACCAAACAGAAAATAAAGAAATAAAATGCGAGGCGGAGAGATGAAAGGAAGAGGACAGGGGACGGATGTGGGGAAAGGAAAACAGGATTAGAGCAGACACAAAGAGAGGGATGGAGAGATTAGGTGAAAAGCTGATTGGAGGATATGAGATGACGCGTGATGACAGCTCGACAAAAGTAAAAGAAACAGATGTCGGGTTATTCATCAGTCTGAGTGATATTGAAAAAGACTTGAAAGGCCCTGGCAGAGAGCAAAGGGGGTCTTTGGTGCTGAATCCTGCTCCAGGTTTTAATCACTTTCTGTGTTCTCGTACACTTTGTTATTTGGTTCGCGCTCATTACTTTTATTAAAACATGGAACAAGTTAAAAGTCCACATTTGCACATATTTTCCACTGCAATTCATTTAAACTTTTTTCCCAATTTCAACCGAAAACATGACTAAATAGTCCCTCCCAATCTTCTTCTACAATGATTATATACTGCGTCCTTCATAAGGCATCACAACGCAAACAGTTGCAACATCTGTTGCAGATGCATTCATACCCGTCACACACACGCGACAACGTGCAGACCTGTATGGAAGCGGAGCCGTGCACGCAGACATTGTTTACCGATATTAACCGCGACTAATCACCAGCTGAGCCGTCTGAGCTCTTCCTTTATCAATCATCTTCCTTTAAATGGACGCGGAGGTGCTCAGCTTGATCTTCTGTTCACCTGCACTTTCTATAGCAGCGGCAGATGGAGGATCAGGGGCTTATTGACTATCAGCTTTGAATAAAATGAAACCACAGACAGGCCATGATTTACCTTGGTGAGGGTGAGCTGAAATCTCTCTTTTTTTAAAAATGAACTAATTAATCGCAAATTTTGAAATTTGTTACTGGCGAGTAATGAATGTTGTTGTTTTAAATGAATCTTTTTCTTCTAAAGACTAAATCTTACATGTGGTGAGTAATCACTTTAGAACGTGTGTATTTTAGACACTGTTGTTTAACTGTTAACGTTGTTTTAACCACCAAACTACACACATGTGATCACGTTGAACCAGCGACTCTTCCTGTCGTCCTCGTGCACTTTGCTCTCAGCTCTCCATCATTTGACGTTTGTGTCAACGATGTCCCCACATTCAGCAGGACGCCTTCAGTCCACCGTCTTTTAGGGACACAGCGTTGGTCCTCTGCAGACTGTGTGCCGCGCAACGTTAGACGTTGAGATGGGAGTAGCCTAGCAGCTAGCTTAGCCTAGCAGCTAGCTTAGCGTAGCGGTGCTGTAAAGTGGTCCGTTTGCCCCTCGCCCCCCTTCTGTTGGGCACGTGGGGCGATTCCTCCGCTCGGTTCTCCGCTGAGCGTCGCGCCTGTTTGGTTTTACTTCCGATGCAGAAAGCTCTCTGCGTGTCGATGTGACGTTAACTGACTGCAGCTCGCGGACGCTTCGTTTCCGCGCTCAACTTCCGGACCGGAAGAAAAGCAGAAGTAAAACAAATGCGACGTTAAAATATTTAGTTGCATTCACCTCAGCCACATTAATCGCATAGATTAAGGCGCTTATGTTGACAGCCTTCCTCTTTAGCAGTGTTGGGCAAGTTACTGAAAATGTGTAATTAGTTCCAGTTACTTAATTTATAAGGTAATTTAATTACTTTACCAATTACTGTGTATCAAAAGTAATTAGTTACTAGGGAAAGTAACTTTTAAGTTACTTTTATGTCTGCTTTTTTAATGTAATGAACAGTACTGAACAGTCAAACACAATAAACATATTTTTTAGACCTATTTATTGTAATCAACAGAGCAACAGGCTTCAAATCAAGCAATAGTACAACTTAACTTAATACAATGTTGTTTTTTTTACCACATTAGGCCCAATGAAATAAAAGTGATTGGCCTACAATATTAACACTGATTAAACAAGAAAACAAAGGTGCCTTGAGGTGCTGCATATAATTGAGTATGTGATTTAACAAAAGGTTAACAAAATGTTTTGACAAACTTGCCTCATAAGGCAAAGCTAAATATAGATAAGAGATGAGATTCTCAACAAACGTTAAAATGGGCTAACAAGTCTCTTCTCTCACCTCTGACCAGTAGCCACAACGTTGCTAGCTCTCAAACCAGTTATTGTACCTCAAGAGGAGAAGCTCCTCAAACCTTTGATCTGAATCAGGTTCCCAAGGCTAAAGATTATTTTACACTGTGAAACTAAGTGAAACTTTCTTTATTATGGGAAACTGATTCAGAGCGTCCATCCCTGTGGCTCCTGATTTAAAGTCACCAGCTACTTGACTTTCAAGAGACATAGGCGTCCTCCTCACGCTCATCAAAGCTAAAGAAGTCATCCTCTTTGGTAGATGGCCGGCGCTGTGTTGTTGGGGTTTCCCCTTGGGTGCTCATCCTGCTCTGGGACATATTTGGACATATTTTCTGCATTCTGCTACTAGACTCCTCTCCTGGTCACGCAGCCAACGTAACTTGAACTCGGGTAGGGTTGCAGCAGCTAGTAGAGCATCATTATCCTCAAGAACACGTGAAAATCTGGTTTGGATTGCCTGAAATACATGACACAAAAGTCATAACAAGAGTATTAAAACAAGTCTTAAAAACAAGTGTATTATACATATAGCATCAATCTGACTACAGAGCAGTCACTACCAAATTGACCTGCACTTATAAATACTTCACATTACGTAGACACAAATAAATGCAACTGAGCTATTGATTGGATACGTATAAATGCAAAATAAAATAGCAGCTCTTACCTCTGGGAGGCCATCAAGGATTGGGCAAGAGCGTAAAAACAATTGTCCTCGCCTTGCAGAATGTTTAACGGCCACAGTACGTGGCCTCATCCCAACACCATACTCTTTAAGGACCCGATGTTCCCTTTCATTGATGCATTTCATCTGAAGTTGGGAGGATATTGTGTTCAATTCGGCCACAGGTATCTCAGAAATTCGAGCTACCGCGTCATAGAACGAATTCCACCCGGTGGTGCAAGGCACAAGCCGCTTCTTAGCAATAACGTCGTTGACAAATCTCCGAAGCCACCGTCGACCGACTTGCCTTGTTCCACAGCCCTGCGCGTTTTGCGGTGGCATTTCTGTAGATAGATTTTCGTTTCTGGCTTTAGCCACTTATCGACATCAGTGCGTGAGATGAGGTTCAATGTGTCTGTGCTGCGGGGGGGGGGTAAAACCACGTCATTGACATCGACAGCATTATCTAGCACATCCCCAATGTTTGTAAAAGTCGCCTCATCCTCCTCCAAATGATCTTCAGTGTCTGGCTCAGAGCCGTTGTCAGTAACAGTTGCTGTCACTTTGAAAGATAGGCCATAGGATGAGTGGATGTTGTCTATTTCGGCTGCAACGATGTCATCACACGTATGTCGGCCCTTGAGTCTCTGGCATGCCAGGGCTGATTTCCCACGTAGCATGTTGTTCCGATTAATCCAGTGTGCAGTTACACCTAGAAAGCTTTTACTGCAAGCGGTCCAGATGTCTGCTGTGGTAGAGACATGTTGTAAACCCTCGAATGTTTTTTTGTAGCTCGACAAGCGTGTTCGCATATTCTCCGTCTAAACAGCTGGAAAACGTCTTCCTTTCACAATTGCCCCCCGAGCCTCCATTTATCACCGGAATTGTACTCGACAGTTGACAGAGGATGCATGTCATCGACAACATACCTGGCAATCAATCTATTCAGCCCTGCCTGGCTTATCGCAGTCCGTGTAAAGTGGAGCCGTGGCTGTTTGGCGCCTTCAGCATCCGTACGGGTCTTTCGCTACTAGCTTTGTCGAAGCGTGTTGTTTCAACGGGTGCTTCATAAGATTGGAATTGCTCCTCTTGGATGTGGATAGGGTCTTAATTTACAACTCACCACTACATTTTTGTCCTTACTTTGGACGAGCGAAAAGCAATGTCCATACCTCCAGCAGAGAAAGTCGGCCATGATGTGGTTCAATGCTCATTGAGTGATTCGATTGGTGCATCATTGCGCCACCAAGGTCCTGCGACGTCCGATCAGAAGCAGCTAAAGTAGGCCTACCTCGTCTTCTTGTCTGCGAGTGTTCATTTTTCACAAAAGAGAGTAACGCGCGTAACAAACTCATTTAAATTTCAGTAACTGTTACGCGCTCGTTACCGCTAAAGGTAGTGGAATTACAGTGACGCGTTACTCCCAACACGGCTCTTTAGTCAACTTGAGTTCCTGGACGGACGGAGTTTCTCTCTTCCGCTGAACAATCTGCTGATCAAATCAAGCAACGAGTGTGCCACGTGCAAACACTTAAATGATGACTAGGAAACAATCAAAGGCTTCTATGTTTTACTACTAATAATTACAAGCATGACTTGTGCTGTGTCATCTTCCCGTCAGTCCTCTGGTATGATGCTGGCACGCTGACGGCTTTGTGTCACGTCTGGCCGAGAAGCAATGTGACTTCATCCCTCCCTCCATCCCAGGCCGAGGACAACGAGGAGAGCGGCATGAAGTTGAACATGAGCTTAAAAACGGTGCACGACCTACTGTGGCGTGCGCCGTGAACACACGGGCTCCAACGCCTGAATGGAAGAAAGAAAAAAAAAAACCTTTGACGTCTGCAGTCTTCTGGGAGAGATATTTCTACCTTTGACCGAGGTTTCCTATCAAATATTGAAGGTGGGCGTCCAAAGATAGCCGTGGTGGCACTAAAGCAGAGTGGTGGCTCTGCCGGAGCTTAAAGTGACACTCGGCAGTTTGGAGAAGCACGAACTCGCTGCTTTGCAGAAACATTTTCCTTTTTCTTGTTGTTCTGCTCACGGCGTCGAGGTTTAATTTCCTCCTCACCACCTCAAGGAAACTATTCCCAGACTCGTGGTGAAAGCAATAGATATTTCGAGACAAAACCTCCCCGGCAGAATACCAATATTAATACAATCATATTAGGAACTAACAGTTTTTTTAAACGTTGTGTTTGAATATGGAAATATCTTGTTAATAAATACGTGCCAATTTGCAGACATTTCAAGAACCAAAATCTAAACATTTGATAAAACCAGGTTCAAAGCTTTTTACAGAATGAACTTTGCATACTTGTGTATATATAAGAGTGAAAAAGTGTATATAGAATTAGAGTATTTGCCATATTGTGAGAAATGAATTATTCATAGATGTATATAAAGGTTTGTTTAGTAAAATTCCAAACATTTTAAAAACAATAGAGGTAAAAAGGAGAAAGAAATAACTTATAGACCTCACCAGGAAACTTCCCCAGTTCAATAATAACATGAAGACAATTATATTTAATTAGTTTTCTGAAGGGATGAGGCATTATCTAATGGGACATGATGGTGGATATAGGTCAAATCTATGGACACAAATAGAAAAATGTGATCTATTAGGCCAATCTATTGTCTCGCCAGGAAGAGAAACTGCTCAAATCCCAAAGTAAGATGTCTTTAATGATTCACGTACAGGTTCATTCGTTCTCCATCCCTCGGCTGTGTGTGTCGGTTAGTGATTACTGAGGAATGACTGGAGGTGTTTTCCTCTCATACGGCAGCTGCATGTGTTTACTAACCTGACTCTCATAGCATGCGTCTTCTCCCCTTCCCTCATCTCGCCCTCCTCCCTCTGCCTCGCAAAATAAAAAATTAAAAACATGCGTTCACAAACTCAAGTAACATCTGCTCACGCAAACATCTGCACGAGGAAACGTCCACCTGTTGTAACTTTAACGTTCTCACTTGCAGGTTGTCCACCATCGTCGGGGCGAACCAGATCCTGGTGGTTCACAACGGACAGATAGCAGAGAGAGGAAGGTGTGTGTGTTTGTGTGTGTGTGTGTGTGTGAGACACACCTGAATGACTGCTAAGTGCTTGCAAATTCGCTATCTGTAGATCAAAAGCTCCCAGGTTTTTTGTGTGTGACCCTTAAACCCCTCTGGTGTCCCCAGAGGCTGATGGACAGCATCGCACACACACCCACAGTCACACACACACACACACACATGTGCTGCAGCTGCCGATGCGTACAGTCCTTTGATATAAGAGCTGGAAAAGAAGACTTCCTTTCTCACACCCCGAGGTCACTCTCAACAGGAGAAACATCTCTCGCTTTAAAATGTAGATTCAGATAAGCGTCGATCAGCGCTAATAATCAATGGGTATCGGTAGGAAGGCCCCTGATTGGACGAGCTGCTGACACACCCGGTGGAGGGTAAGCACCTGCAGGTACAAAGCATTCGTCTTCTGATGGACAGCGTGCTGGGTAAACACGAGACAACCTCCGGTGTCCGGATACACTCGCAATGTGTGACGCGAGGGACGGTGACCCTGTGACTTTATTAACCAGGCAAACTGTGACTTTATTAACCAGGCAAACTGTGACTTTATTAACCAGGCAAACTGTGACTTTATTAACCAGGCAAGCTGTGACTTTATTAACCAGGCAAGCTGTGACTTTATTAACCAGGCAAACTGTGACTTTATTAACCAGGCAAACTGTGACTTTATTAACCAGGCAAACTGTGACTTTATTAACCAGGCAAACTGTGCCTTTATTAACCAGGCAAACGGTGCCTTTATTAACCAGGCAAACTGTGACTTTATTAACCAGGCAAACTGTGACTTTATTAACCAGGCAAGCTGTGACTTTATTAACCAGGCAAGCTGTGACTTTATTAACCATGCAAACTGTGACTTTATTAACCAGGCAAACTGTGCCTTTATTAACCAGGCAAGCTGTGACTTTATTAACCAGGCAAACTGTGCCTTTATTAACCAGGCAAGCTGTGACTTTATTAACCAGGCAAACGGTGCCTTTATTAACCAGGCAAACGGTGCCTTTATTAACCAGGCAAACTGTGACTTTATTAACCAGGCAAACGGTGCCTTTATTAACCAGGCAAACTGTGACTTTATTAACCAGGCAAACGGTGCCTTTATTAACCAGGCAAACGGTGACTTTATTAACCAGGCAAACGGTGCCTTTATTAACCAGGCAAACGGTGACTTTATCGTTGCTATAGATGAGTGACGTTACAAGTACAATTTAAGTGCTACAGTTTGTTAGTCTTTAGTCGAGGTAGAGTCTGAAGAGGTGTGTCTTTAGTTTGCGGCGGAAGATGTGAAGGCTCTCTGTGGTCCTGATGTCTTCAGAGAGCTCGTTCCACCATTTCGGCGCAAGGACAGCGAAGAGTCGAGACCTAGTCGAGTGTTTTGCTCTCAGTGAGGGAGGAACGAGTAGTTTTGCAGATGCAGAGCGGAGAAGGCGGGTTGGGATGTAGGGTTTGACCATGTCCTGGATGTAAGCTGGACCCGAGCCGTTCGCAGCATGGTACGTGAGCACCAATGTTTTGAACTGGATGCAGGCGGCCACCGGTAGCCAGTGAAGAGAGCGGAGGAGTGGAGTAGTGTGGGAGAATTTCGGAAGGTTGAAGAACAGTCGAGCTGCTGCATTCTGAATGAGCTGCAGAGGTCGAATGGCGGTGGCAGGGAGACCAGCCAGGAGGGAGTTGCAGTAGTCCAGGCGGGAGATGACAAGAGCCTGAATCAGTACCTGCGCTGCCTTCTGAGTGAGAAGGGGACGTATTCTCCTGATGTTGTAGAGCGTGTATCTACAGGATCGCGTTGTCGCGCGATGTTGGGAGTCAGGGAGAGTTGGCTGTCGAGTGTGACGCCGAGGTTCTTAGCGGTCAAAGTGGGCGTTAGTACGGAGTTTCCAAAGTTGACTGTCAGGTCCTGGGTAAGCGAATCTTTTCCGGGAAAGAGAAGTAGTTCGGTCTTGTCGGGGTTGATTTTCAGATGGTGGGCGGACATCCACTGAGAGATGTCAGTTAGACAGGCAGAGATCCGAGCCGCCACCTGGGTGTCCGAGTGAGGGAAGGAGAGAATTAGTTGGGTGTCATCGGCATAACTGTGGTAAGAGAAGCCATGCGAGCGAATGACGGCGCCGAGAGAGTTGGTGTAAAGCGAAAACAGGAGGGGACCCAGCACGGAACCCTGAGGAACTCCAGTAGTAAGAGGACAAGGTTCCGACACAGATCCTCGCCAGGTTACCCGGTAGGTGCGGCCATCGATTTATTAACCAGGCAAACTGTGCCTTTATTAACCAGGCAACTTTATTAACCAGGCAAACGGTGCCTTTATTAACCAGGCAAACTGTGACTTTATTAACCAGGCAAACGGTGACTTTATTAACCAGGCAAACTGTGACTTTATTAACCAGGCAAACGGTGCCTTTATTAACCAGGCAAACTGTGACTTTATTAACCAGGCAAACGGTGACTTTATTAACCAGGCAAACTGTGACTTTATTAACCAGGCAAACGGTGCCTTTATTAACCAGGCAAACTGTGCCTTTATTAACCAGGCAAACTGTGCCTTTATTAACCAGGCAAACGGTGCCTTTATTAACCAGGCAAACTGTGACTTTATTAACCAGGCAAACTGTGACTTTATTAACCAGGCAAACGGTGCCTTTATTAACCAGGCAAACGGTGCCTTTATTAACCAGGCAAACTGTGACTTTATTAACCAGGCAAACTGTGACTTTATTAACCAGGCAAACGGTGCCTTTATTAACCATGCAAACGGTGCCTTTATTAACCAGGCAAGCTGTGACCCTGCAGGTTAACGGAAGTTCCTTTTAGCGTGAGACAATGTAGACAAAATATCCTTTATATACTCCTGAGGTTATTTCATTAACATGTCTAAAATCACATTGTTACACACTGGATTCTCTTTCATGAAGTTACGTTGTCAGTATTTTAAGCACCAGGGTTTGAAACAGGAGTAGAATGTGTGGAATAAAAAAGACGATACCTCTGTTTCAACTGCATCACTTTTTATATACTTCATGTTCGCTGCAACATTTAGCAGCATTTTCTTCTCTTCTCCTTTCTCCTCTTGCGCTTCCTTTCATTGACCTCTTGACCTCCTTGTAGCCTCATTTCTGACCCTGGTCTCTTTCTGTGTCTGGAAGTCCAGGCAGGGACACATTTAGGGTTCTAGTAATTTAGAATAAAGTTTGCCAAAGTCTGCGGGACGATTTCACGGCGTTCAACTTTGTTCTTGAAGCAGCTCTGGTGTCACAAGAGATAACGAGTGACCCACCTTTCAAATGTTAGATTTAAAGAACAAATTATAAAATAAATGTTGAATATAACATTTCCAGGAAATAGTATTTACTAATGCAATGTTTCCTGGCATGGAAACTCACATTCTGGATATCTAAGTTGAGTTCTTTTTAAAGCCTTCCATATATATATATATATATATATATATATATATATATATATATATATATATAAAAAACATCCACTACTAGTTTCATCAGCTGGATGGCAGCTTTGGACAAAATATAAAATTCTGTTTTAGAAAATCTGACTGGAAGTAGCCAGAATTTGTAAACCAGGGAACAAGTCCTTCTCCAGTTCATCAGAAGGTCAGAGAAGGTTGACTGACCTTCTTGGTGACGATGTCGTCCCGTCTTCTCCTCCTGTGCAGACACGAGGAGCTGCTGGTCCTCGGAGGTCTGTACGCGGCCATGTGGACCAAACAGCACAAGAGTCACCACACGCAAACTGAAGCACCGACCGACAGTCACACTCAAGGTCCTTGACTCTGAGCATTGTGATGGGGAACCGATGGTAAACCACTAGAGTACTCTACTGTGTGAGGCCAGCCAACAGATACCTTCAGCTTTGTATATAAATGAGGTACTGTGGTTAAAAGAAATAAAGAAGAAAAATACCACTCTGATACCATACAGGTTTCTATTTATGTTCATTATTCTCCTAGTGGCATAAGAGATTCTCCACATCAGAAGGGGCATCATTGGAAAGTAGGTTGGGGTTGGGGTTGGGGTTAGGGTTAGGGTTGGGGTTGGGGTTAGGGTTAGGGTGTTAGAGTTTGGGGTTAGGGGAAGGGGCAGACGTTGGTGAATGGCCGCCAGAACCTAAGGCACGACTCTGCCTCTGGAGGACCAGCGATTGACTTCACGACAATCCCGACAATGAATCAATCCTGACAATGAATCAATCCCGACAATGAATCAATCCCCAATGATCAGGCAGGAAGTCAAACCTTCACATTTAAAGATTGAGTTGTTAACGCAGGAATTACACGATATAGGACAACAAGCTGAATGTTCAAACATGGGCCGTTTGGTACTTTGGTCCACTCCTGTACGGTATTGTATCTTTAGTGTGTTTCGTTTTTATTAATTTTTTGTCAGCTTTGGGATAACTTGACATATTTCTGAAATGACTACCTGACAGGAACGGGTAACACGATATAAGGATTGCCCTGGACAAATACTGTGTTTGTCTCAGATCGTATTAACGTGGACCAATGAGGAAGACAGAATCGATTGTACTATAAAGTAGCATTTTTCTCAGATGAATTAACATTAAATTATTCAACCTTGACCGATACGTTGGAAAAATAACTGACCGTTTTTTCTTATCAAAGAAATCTGACTATGTTAGAAGTGCTTTATCTTAAACGAGGTACTTGGCACTTCTGGAACGTGAGTGGAGAACAAGATTAAAGTATCGGAGGACAAATAGTGGACGTCATGTAACAGATGTACAGCGAGGGTTCCTCATTATTCCTTATTACATGTATTATCTATGTGGACAAAAGAGTTTCAGGAGAATTAAAACAAAACCTACCGAGATGAGAGCAGTTCGAGGATTCCACGTTCACAAAAATAAAATAAAAAAGATGAACACAACAGAAAGGTTGTGATGCACACACACGCTTCCTGCACTAACCACACACACACACCAGAGCAACAGGAAGCACCCACGGACATTATCACTCACTCATAGCAGCACACACACACACACACATGCGTCGTGTCATTTAAAGCACACAAACACGGTTTTGGTAAACGGGGGAAACTCGTAGACTCCGGGGGAATGTTTCACATCCAACTACGACTGAGAACATACATGCACGACATACATGGCCGAAGACTTACGAACACATCTTGCTTTTCGTCGTGGTTCTGACGGACGTGAGGACGAGGACGAGGACACGAAGCAACCTCGGCCCGTTTGAGATCCTGTTTGGACGAAAAACCAGTCATCACGTCTTTTGACCATTCCAGCAATGATGAAGAGACTGCAGCGTAAACTGATCTTGCAGAAACAGCTTTAACATTTAATCCAACCCTTATAAATAGTGCGTTATTGAAGTGACCTTTGATGTACATATTTCATCAAAGGAAACTACTTCCATAGTTTTTTTAATTTATTTTCATTATCAACGCTCAACTTCGGCTTCCTCTCTTGTTGACATCGGAGATTTTCCACAACAGTATGACGTTTTATTTCGTTGGAGATGTGTACAGCTGCTGTTATTCTCATTGGACGTCATGCAAGAACAATTTAAAACGCTATACTTCCTGTTGGTGGCGCCATGGTCGACCTGTGCATCGCTGGCCTGACAGTGACCAAATGCTCCACTCGATGTCGAGGTGCTCCTGAAGATTAAACACGACCTGTTTCCAACCACAGGCGATTGTGTTACTGAGATTGTTTTGGCGAAAACATCCCGGATGGGCTGAGAGCGCCGGGGGTCAAAGGTCACTGTTTAGGGTAAATCTATATCCGCGGCCCCCGGGGCCAGAAAGAGGGAGGCAGATGGGCAGAGTGACTGAGTCTCGTGAGCAATGGAAGCTTCTCAAACAACAATTGTGTCGCGGCGTTTCTCTGTAAATCGATACTTCACTCTTAAGGAGCTCCGCCTCGGGACTTCCGCCCCTCACGAGCTCCCTTCACACCGGGCGGTTTGATGTTGGTTCTTTGCAGGGTGCGGATAAACACCCCCGTGGCAATCGGGGAGCCTGCAGACCCCCCCCTCCCGCGCTGCAACCGCCGACCTCGACCCGGCTCCGTGCTGTCTGCGTGTCCAAGGAGACGCTGATGTCCAGGTTCTCACACAGAGGCGTTTGATCAGAGTCCTGACACCAACGTAACTAAAAAAATGTTCGCAATTTTTTTTGGGTAGAAACAATGAAAATAGACATCGTAGTTAGTTTGGATTGCTCAAATATATATATATATATATATATATAGTTGATGGTTTGATTATGAATCCCGGCCCAGATGTTCATAGATGGATCTTTATCTCCACATGGTAATAATTGAGTAGTGACCGGTTTATAACATGCAGTTAAAGCTCTGGACATTGTCACCATTCGATTGTGTGTGTGATTCACACAGAAAGGGAACCTGTGCTCGTCGGGACAAATAAATCTCACGTACTTCACTGGATTCTAAACATACTTTATTGACTAAACGTTGTGATTTGAAGGCATGCAAGTAGACACAATCCAGCTAAATGACACCTCGCACTCTGTGTCTCTCTGTACAGGTCGTTACACCAACTGTGAATATGCACATTTCCACCAGATGGACGTGGTGTTTGCTCCAAAATGCGCCAATCGACTCCAATCACTTGGAATAAAAACATCGTCATCGGTGCAAAAACCCGCCTGGGAGGAACTGGGATGGACACCACGTCTTCATACACTACATGGTTACTCAGAAGGACAAAGTAGACAAATATCACAAAGTACCACCACACACAGAGGACCCGGTGGACGTCGTTAGCGTGGGGGAGGGTTAATGTTAGAACGAGTGCATGTTTTCATGTGTTGTACACACACACACACACACACACACGCAAGTTGTGCCCTTATTAAAATGCCATAGCCCGTCTGTGCAGCAGTGAGGGCAGTCTCAGAGCTTCATATCTTAATCATGACACGTCTCCGTCTCTCGTGTCATGGCTGCCTCGATGTCTCGCTCCGTCCGTCTTCCGGGTAAAAAACAAACAAACTCAAATGTCCCCCGTCTCACGATCTTCAAAATAAGTTCCTTCCTTCCATAAATGTCATTTATTTATGCTTTTCGAACAATCCTCGGCGTCCCCCCTGTGGGATTCCTGGCGACTGGAGCTGAACCGTCTGTTTGTCTCTTTTGGATGATGACCGTGGAAACGTGCTTTAATGGTCACAAAATGTGAAACGCGTTCTCAGTCCCAACTGGCCGGTGGCAGCGGTGGCAGTTACATGCGCCGTGTCAGCTCCGACCTCCTGAGAGCCGACGCAACGGAGACCCGTTGAGAGGGAGAACATGTGGGAATATGATGGAGGGGCCCTGCCCTCAGTGCTGACCGCCTATAAACCCATGTGGGGGCTTTTTAACTGCGAGACGCAGGTAAAGATGGCAAATGGCCTTTTTCGTCGAAACGTTTTCTCTTCATTTCTTGTGCACAAATAAAAAATGCACTAAACTCGCTTCAACGCTTTCGGGCTTTTTGCAAAAACGATTTCAGTACGTAACTCTCAGAAGGGAAAAGAAAGCAGAAAAATAAAAACAAAAGAAATACAGGAACAAATTAAACGAGGAGGGATAGAGGTTAGAGAGGTAAACCTACGTGATAGCGAATCGAAGACAATTAGATGGAGGCAAGAGGGAAGTAAAGTGGAGAGAGGAGGAGATCTAGAGGGAAGGTTGGGAGGAAAGTAGCCTAAAGGGGCAGACGGACCCCTGACGGAAAACAGAAAGAAAGACATAGTGGAAAGTTCCTGCGTGTCATTGAAAATAGAGAAGTTGAACGGCTCTGAAATGTTGAAGTGAGCTGTGACGCACACACACACACACACACACACCAGCATAAGCTACAGCGATGGTTTCAGAGGGGTTGTCCTCTTGCTGAACCCACAACCACACACACACACACACACACACACGCACATGGTTCTCATGGTGTTCGGGACACTCCGGTGGGGACGAGCTGTCATCGCCATGGTTACTGTCTGAGTTAGGACAGAGAACACACAGACACACACCAGCGTCCACCAAGCACACTGAAACTAAAGCCCTAAGTTATGTTGGTAATGTGAAGATGTGTGCGTGTGTCCATAATGAATTAGTTCTCTCTCTCTCTCTCCCACTCGGCCTCAGCGTCTCTCTCTCTCTCTCTCTCTCTCTCTCTCGGCCTCAGCGTCTCTCTCTCTCTCTCTCCCACTCGGCCTCAGCGTCTCTCTCTCTCTCTCTCTCTCTCCCACTCGGCCTCAGCGTCTCTCTCTCTCTCTCTCTCTCTCCCACTCGGCCTCAGCTCTCTCTCTCTCTCTCTCTCTCTCAGTTGGTCCTCCTGTTTGTCCGGTGCCAGAGCGCGGTGGGCAGGTTCTGGCAGCCTTGGTACTCCCGTCGCATCTCGCCCTCCGTCAGAGGCGGCGTGGCGTTGCACGGGGCGCCGGCCAGCGTCACGTTCAGAAGGCCGGCCCACGCCTCCAGAAGGCGGGACGTCCCGGTGCCCTGATGACAGACGTGGTTAGAGACCGATTTTTAGAGAGGACGAAACCGACCCTTCGGTGTGGCGTTGTCACCTTCCCCAGGTGGCCCAGCAGGCAGCTGGCGGGGCCGACGTGGGACCAGCTGCCCTCGTCCCAGCCGGGGCTCGACCTCTGGCGGCCGTGCCGGCTCTGGCTCTGGATCAGAACCACGTTGCGGTGTTTCTGGGACCCCCGCAGCCTCTTGGACAGAACGCCGCTGTAGCTCTGATCCACAAACAGCAGCACGCGCGCGGCCCTGCAGCCGGCCAGGTCGGCCAGCAGCTCGTTGACCGAGTATCGCTCCTTAGAGTCGGCCTGGGGGGGGCAGAGAGACGGAGGGGTCCTTGTTTACAGCCAATAATCGCAGCCCGCTGAACCCTGTTAGTCTATTCCTTCTACCCGATGAGCTCGCATTCACATTTTGGGGAACAACGACAGAAATACTTGGGTGGTCCTTGTCAGTCTGACAGACACACACAAACAGTAAATCCTGAAATCCTTCATACAGACCCGTTCTCCGGCTAACCCTTTCCCTCTGACATTCTACGCGCGCGTCACTCTTACGATGCCGTTGAGGTTGGCGTCCCACAGCAGCATGGCGCCGTCGTTGCGCGTCGGCGAGTTCAGGTAGAGGACCAGCGAGTCGGCGCAGTGCTGCTTCCTGCACACGTAGGACACGTGGTTACGGATCGCCGCTTTCTCCGTTGCCGAGTACACTCCCTCCACGTCGCCTGTGGAGAGACCGCACAGTGCGATATCAGGTGGAGTTTGTTGTTTTTTGGGACGCAATGAGAGGAGAAACCATTTTCCTTAAAAGTTGTTCCTGGTAATGCGAGAAACGTAAGAAAACAAGAGATCGCTCAAAGGCCTGAGGATCTGGCCCAAATCTCCCCAACATTTTGAAAAACAAACAATCCGATTTTCTGAGATAACTTTGAGTGATTGTACCGGGAAGCTGTCCACTGCTGGCGAAGAAGGTCTTGATGTGTTCTTTGTGGAAGCCGTTGTTCCGCAGCATTCTGTAGAACCTCTGGAGGTTCTCAACGTGACGCTGGAACGTCATCTGCTGCTGCCAGCCGCCTGTAGTGAACACACGTGTTGAGAGGGCGTCATGAAGCGAGCAAAGCACCACGGTCTTTATTGGCGGTTGGATTTTGATCAGCATAAACTAATATGTTCCTCTTGTGTCATCTCCATCGCCAAGAAACCATGACAAATTGATTGCGTTTGTTTTCGGAGACCTTTGGTGAGAGCGAAGAAGCGGTCAGACACCGAGCGTCCTACCTGAGAGGAGCACGGCGTGGTCGCAGGTCTGGTAGAGGCGGCAGGCGAGGTGTGTGGCCAGCGGCTGCTGGTGGCAGCGCCGGGTGTTCTTATTCAGCTCACAGCTTGAGACGGGCAAACCGGGCGAGCCCATCGGCAGTGGCTGAGGGCACCTCGCAAACTCTGCATGGTCTGATGGAGCGGGTAGGGTGGGTGGGGGGAGCGTCAATGAGAAGCAACTTCTAGAGAAAGCAGAGCCTCAGTGCTGAAACATTCAAGTACGTTTTTCAGGTCCAATCAAACTGCGGAATGCCCGTGGACTCGACAGACAGTACGCTCCATCAACAGTCAAGGAGTATTTGATCTCCTCAGAGGCTGTAGGTGTGGGTGGTCTTGGCACAACATGAGAATAATTCATTCATCTCGCTCAGGGAACGTGAATCAGAATGTCACTCCACCTATGACGGCCAACAACCATGATCTATGCAAGTCAGCATGCTCTCTTCACATTTAAATCTTGATACAGAATGCGGGATGAATTTGCCGTGGAACGATTTGGCATTCAGCACTTTTAGCACGTCAGCATGGGGAAACAACCAGGCGCGTTTGCAACGTCAGGGTTTTCCGAGATGTTCAGGCTTTCAAGAATGAGCAGTTTGGTGCTGTAACTTTATTTAGATGTAAAACTGTTATCGTCTTAATCTGAGTACGGTGGAGACTCGTGGTTAGCGTGGAGACCGGAACAAGGGGGACATTGGTACCCCGCAACAAAAGAGGGAAAGCAGACCTTCTTCTGTGGAGTTCTGCTGAGCCTCGAGAGAAGGAACCTACCGACACACTTGAGCCTCTGCGTTCGGTTGCTGTCTCCGGCTCCGACCACCAGCGGAAGGAAGTGGACTTCACAGAGCCCCCCGACGGGCCGCTCCACCAGACGGCTTCCACCGCCAGTGGTGGTGACGCTAGCGCGCAGCGGCCCGCCGGCCAGCCGATGCCCGTTACCCATGAGCCTCTCTGGCCCGGCTTGGCGACGCTTCAGCTGGTTCTGGCAACGGCCCTTCAGAGCCAGAGTCAAACACTCCTCGCCTGGAGACACAGAGAGTGGAGGACGCCCTGATGATAAAGGTTTAGCTCGTTTGTCGCGCTGGGAAATCAACGGGCCGTCACTATAAGCTCGGTCGACAGGTGAGTGAGAACATGTGCAAATGTTGAAGGGAGACAGAGAGAGTTTCGGGGAGGATTTGCTCGCTTGTGTTGCAACTGAATTGAATCCAGCTCGGCATCTCTGGCTCTGCATCCCCTCGCCAGGTTAAATGGGGTCTCAAGAAAGTTTCACTTTAAAAGACTTTGGTCCAAGAACCCTCTACAAGACCCAGCAGGGGGCTCAGCGCTGTGTGTGTGTGTATATGAATAATTGAAGGGCCAAATTCACCTCAGCATCCGGCCCTAACCGCTCTCACAGCAGGAAGTCAACAATCTGCACTTTCAGACTCGTCTCTCCTGCAGGACTTGTGAGGACCATCACAGAAACGATGTCCCCTTGGACTGTTTCTACACGGATGAAGCACTTTACTTTTGGCCTTTTATCCACAGTGAGGACGTTGTTGGCCACCACCATCAGTGGGGCTTTTTAGAGAAGCAACCCTTTTTACAAATATGACCAAAATACTCCGGCTTCAATGTCACGGAAGAACTGCTGGTCTTGTTCACGCTTTTTTCAACGAAGTCACAAAATAAGTTGCTATTGGAAGCAGCAGCTAAAATATAATGAAGTGATGCTCAATATTCTGAAATGGCAAAATGTCTAGTTTCTAAATCTAAACCTTCTTTTCACAGAGATCGATACAGGACCGATACAGGAGGTCATTCCTGCCCAGTGCAATAACACTCTACAATAAATCATCCCTGGCTAAATAATGACAATAATAACCCTGTACTGCTGTTATGTTGCTGCTCTTTCCTCTTCCTCTTCTCCTTTTACAAATTATTATTATTGTCTCTTTTGGAAGGTTATTCTTTTGTTTCAGTTTATTTAATTTAATTTAATATTTCTCTTATTATATTGTATATAATGTGTATCTTTTTATTCTATTTTCTTCCCTGTACATGCTGCTGTGATACCAAAATTTCCCTCTTGAAGGATCAATAAAGTGTCTATCTATCTATAGAAGTGCGAGAACACACGTGGACACACAGGGACAGATAAATCGGATTTGGCCGTGGGGCAAAAAGGGCTGAAGATGTTGCTGTGTCACAGCGCCCTGAGCAGAGAAGTGTCCCGTGTCACCCAATGAGCTACAAATGGAGCTTTCATCACGCTTTGACTTCCTCTTCTGCTTCAGTTAAATGCAGATCTCTACACACACTCACACACTAAATACGCGCACATTGAGTACTACTGATTCAGAATTAAATTCACAGGCACACGGAGGAGGAGACCGGGTTGGATTGAAGGAACGTGGATACGAAACGGTACGATCTGCATTGGAGACTTTGATTTGGAGGATAATGATCATGAATAACATAAATGGTAAAGGACCAAGACCGGATCCCTGTGGCACCTCACTGGAGATGCTTTTGCTGCTTCTATCAACACCGCAGGGGCACAGTGGACATTCAGAGGTTCGGGAGGACTTTGCACTCAAATGTCGTGTGTGCTTACGAGCTGAGGACGCAGGTGAAAGCAGGACGTCCTTAACCCTCTAGAAGATCTTTAGCGCCTTCAGACTTTTCTGGTGATGTTCCATCTCAAAGTCCCGTACTGAATTCCGATACACACAAATTGTTGTGGTGTGAAGTTTGGAGGCGCTAAAGATCTTCTAGAGAGGTGGTTCGTAGACATTCGCGATGTTTTCTAATACAGCTTTGTTTTCCATTCAACAGACAACCACAGCGGCCCGTAATGCGTAGTTCAACGCTTCCCCCCGTGTCTCACCCAGGTAAATGCCATCCAGGTGAGAGCATCTCTTCTTCGTCACATTCACATCCACGTAGAACAGGACCACCGGGTGCCCAAAGTTCTCCCCGGGGCTCGGATCCAGCACCAGCACGGCATCGTGGGCCGCGGAGCCGGGGGAAGACTGCTGCTGCCTGAACCCTGCCCGCAGTTTGGAGCCCGCGGAGCCGCCCGAGGAGTCCGGCAGGATGGCCACGACTGTGTCTGCGTTACCTGAGGGGAGGCGGTGGGGTCGGGAACAATAGTGTGCATTTAGAAACAAGTGTCTTCAAGTGACCGACTGATGATGTGTCTTTATTCCTCCCTTTCATACAGCAACGAAATTAAACAAGAATTTTGAATTTGACTTCATGCAAAGCCCCCACCGCTGTCCTTTCCTGCTTTTCTACTCTACCTGCTGTGTCTCCCTTCACATAATCTGGATTAGTTATTCCCATTCAAATAAATGACTATCATCTGCATAGATTATTTTTCCATTTCCACGGATTTTGTTCCATTATCGATTACATATTTAAAACACACTTCTATGCCAGCATGTAAATGCTGAATATGCAAACTGCATTTCAGAAGCATTGGACATGATTTGAAACGTTGCAGTTGTAGTAAATGAATACATGTACCATACAGATTCTTGTGATTTTATGTGGCTGTGCCCATAAATCAATATCTTTAATGCAGAAACATTTCAAGCATCATCCATAGACGCCCCCCCCCGGACCCCCGTACCTGCGGCTGTGCGAGGCTCCGACACGTACACGGCCACGGCGGACAGCGGCAGCTGGGCGAGCCGCCGGCACTCGGCCTCGGAGAGCGAGGACATGCGGAGGCACCGGTCCAGCTGGTCCCACTGCAGCGACTGGAGGCCCGAGCGGACCCAGCGCTCCAGGCGGCCCGGGGACACGCCGCCCGCGGGGGCCACCGCTGCAACGTGGAGGAGGAGGATGGAGAGAGGAGCCGCGAGGAGCACCAGGAGCCTCATGCTCACCCCCTTGTGATTTCTCCCTTTAGTGCTCTTTTTTGTTGTGTAGTTTAGTTTGGTTCTTTGGATTTGTCCTCGTTTCGGCTTTAGTCTTCCTTTCCGTCCTTATTTATTCCTTTCCTTCTCCGTGTCCTCTTTGAACCCCTTTTTTTTTTAGATATTTACTCTTTCCCCTTTATTGCTGTATTACTTTATTACTTTATACCCTTTTTATTTTGTCACTTATGACTTGTTACTCCTGCTATGATTGCACCAAACTGCAAATTCAGATTCTTGATTGAAAATGTCCAACTTAAAAAAAAAGAAGAAAGAAAATATATTATTTTCCTTCATTCGCTTTTAGCTGACAGGTAGATATTCCGTCTTTCTAGTTCCTCCGTCTCTTATCGGACCGCCGAGAATTCACGCAAATGTTGTTCTAAAACACGTTTGATCGTTAAAAGGATGATAGAAAAACATATTCCTCTTCTGATTCGCTTATTCTCGCTTAGTTCCTTCTTATTCTTTTGGATTAAAAACTGCATAAATATGCGTGGTTGTGATTTCCGCTTTTCAAGATTCTTCTTTATGTATAATCTTCTTTACTTTGTATCTGAGCAGAAGCAACAGACACCAACGTCCTCTTGTGGTTGTTCTCACAATCCCTTCTTCTTTCCCCAGGTCACTTTTTCTTCTTTATTCTCCTTTTCTTTAGGTTTTCTTCAGGTTTTCTTCAGGTTCCAATATTTCCAATAGTCCTCAAAGGCGTCAATTCAGTCGCTTTTGATCGTTCTTGTGTTTGTTGATGGACTGGCTATTCTCCTGGGACAACCAGCTGGTCCTGCAGACTCTTTGCTCTCAGTGGCACTTGAGACTGGAACGTCCTCAGCTCTGACAGAAGTAGTCCTGCTGCTCTCTCTCTCTCTCTCTCTCTCTCCCCCCTCTCTCTCTGCAAGCGCTGACATGCCAGTGGGATAGAGGGGAGGATATGAAAACAGAAGAGTCCAAAAAGGAGTAAAGGATGAGTGGGAGAATGATGGGAAGGAGCAAAGGAGTGGTATAAGGAAGAAGAGCAAAAAAACATGTAAATTAGAAATAAATACAAATCAGAGATCAGATAAGGAGGAAAAGGAGAGAACAAAAAGAGGAAAGAAAGGTGAGGAGGGATGGGAAGGATGAAAGCAAAAGGAAATTAAAAAAGAGGGAAGAGATTGAAGAAAGGAAACAAGGAGGAAGTGAGAACCAGAGGACAGAGGAAGGAGAGTGAAAATAGGATAATCAGGCAGAATATAAGAAAGGAGATGAGGCAAGAAAGAAGTCAAAAGAATGGAAAGGATGAACTGTGAGTAAGGGGCGGAGGAGGCGGAGGAGGCGGAGGAGGCGGAGGAGAGGAAAGGCTATTAAGAAGAAGGAGAATGATAAGACGGACCGGGCGGGGGAAAGGGAAGTAAGAGAGAAGAGCAATGAAAACAGGAACAGAGACACCACAAGGGAGAATGCGAAACAAGGAGAGTAAAGCTGTTGGTCTTCCCTCCAGGGAGACCTCTAGTGGGGAGATGTTGAGGAGACGTGTGGTCCACATATGCTGACTGCTCCTCAGCGAGGACCCGAAGGAGGCTGAAGGATTTCCTCAATTCTCACGACACCGGTCTAATGCTGACTTGCATTGTGGTGGGTTGTGGGACACAGAATGCAAAGAAACAAGTAACACCGAGACAGAAACAACTTTTTGCTTTACTTAATTACATAGTTTGGGGATTCATCGCTCATATAAAAGGCAGGGATTGATTTGTGTAATCGAAGGCATATTTTAGGCCTACATGTGTCAACATCTGCCAACGCAAACATTTTGCCTCGAGAACAATTTGTTAATTAAACTTATCTTTTAATAACTAAAGAACATTAAATGCAACTTTATGATTCTTGGACTAAATGGAACGGCATATTCTACTTATCACCACCAACTCCTTTTTCTATTAAACATATTAATATTTTATTATCCTTTAATAATATAACCCCCTAGTCAAAAAATAGCCTCTGAGCCAGTCCAGTTTTGCACTATTATTTCACGATTGCATTTGTTTTTGTAATTTAATATTTTCCAGAAAGTGATATTGTTGACGAAGCTAAAATAACCACGCTGAAAAAAACATTAGTGGCTGAATGCCATTGTAGAAGCAGTAGTTTGTGAATTCAAGTGATCCATCTACCAATCCAAGTACTGCCTGACTATATAATAAACATGATATACTTCAATGTTTATTTCTTTGTTTTTTAATATTTTATTCCGATCTCTTTCACCCAATTTCATCGCGTAAATACGCATTAAAACATTCTGCTGAATGTAATTGCTGTCGGTTTAGAAGCAAACCAGGAAGTGAGGCGGAGTGTGTCTCTCGTTCCAGCAAACGATCTTTGGTCGTGACGTATCAATCGGAGTTTTCAGCTAACTTAGCTAACGTTACTTCACCCCGACGCAAGAACCTCCACCTTCGACCCACCGACGGGACGTCATGTTCGGCACAGTACACGTGACGGGGTACGTATGAACACATTCTGATAAGCGGATACCGGCCCCGTGTTTTATTGTTGGGGGGGTCTTTGACACCGCCGGTGGCAGTTGGCGTTGTTGCTAAGCTAACGCTGTCTGGACGGCGGTGAACAGGAGGAGCTAGCCTGAAGCTAACAAGTCTTTCTAACACCTGTGGGCGCGTGGACCCTTTTCATAGACGTTAAAGTAAGTCCGGCCTCCGCCTCCGTTTTATCGTTTTTAGGTGATTGATCAGAGCGGACCTGTTCGTTAACTTTAGTTAGCCAACCTGAAGCTCGGCGTGTGACGGAACAGCGCACACGTGAAACTAACGGCGTGATTACAGATGAGAAACCACCGGCAACATCTGGAACTGCGAAGTGACGCTGCGAAGGACGACTTGCTTCTATTGATACAGGCTAGCTAGCTCATTCACCACCTTTTACTAGCTCACTTCACCGCCTTCCTTTACTAGCTCACTTCACCGCCTTCCTTTACTAGCTCACTTCACCGCCCTCCTTTACTAGCTCACTTCACCGCCCTCCTTTACTAGCTCACTTCACCGCCTTCCTTTACTAGCTCACTTCACCGCCTCCTTTACTAGCTCACTTCACCACCTTTACTAGCTCACTTCACCGCCCACCTTTACTAGCTCACTTCACCGCCCACCTTTACTAGCTCACTTCACCGCCTTCCTTTACTAGCTCACTTCATCACCTTTACTAGCTCACTTCATCACCTTTACTAGCTCACTTCATCACCTTTACTAGCTCACTTCACCACCCACCTTTACTAGCTCACTTCACCGCCCACCTTTACTAGCTCACTTCACCGCCTTCCTTTACTAGCTCACTTCATCACCTTTACTAGCTCACTTCATCACCTTTACTAGCTCACTTCATCACCTTTACTAGCTCACTTCACCACCCACCTTTACTAGCTCACTTCACCACCCTCCTTTACTAGCTCACTTCACCGACTTTACTAGCTCACTTCACCGCCTTTACTAGCTCACTTCACCACCACCTTTACTAGCTCACTTCACCGCCTTCCTTTACTAGCTCACTTCATCACCTTTACTAGCTCACTTCACCACCCACCTTTACTAGCTCACTTCACCGCCTAGCTCACTTCATCGCCTTTCTAGCTCACTTTACCTTTAGCTCACTTCATCACCTTTACTAGCTTTACTAGCTCACTTCACCACCCACCTTTACTAGCTCACTTCACCGCCTTCCTTTACTGCTAGCTCACTTCACCTTTACTAGCTCACTTCACCTTTACAGCTCACACCTTTTACTAGCTCACTTCACCACCTTCCTTTACTAGCTCACTTCACCGCCTTCCTTTACTAGCTCACTTCACCGCCTTCCTTTACTAGCTCACTTCACCGCCTTTACTAGCTCACTTCACCACCCACCTTTACTAGCTCACTTCACCGCCTTCCTTTACTAGCTCACTTCACCACCTTTACTAGCTCACTTCATCACCTTTACCTTTACCTCCTTTACTAGCTCATTTTCACTAGCCACTTCATCACCTTTACTAGCTCACTTCACCGCCTTCCTTTACTAGCTCACTTCTAGCTCGCTTTCCTTTACTAGCTCACTTCACCACCTTTACTAGCTCACTTCACCACCTCACTTCGCCTTACTTTACAGCTCACTTCACGCCTTCCTTTACTAGCTCACCACCCACCTTTACTAGCTCTTTACTAGGGCTCACTTCACCGCCTTTACTAGCTCACTTCACCGCCTTTACTAGCTCACTTCACCTCTCTTTTACTCAGCTCACTTTACTAGCTCACTTCACGCCACCTTTACTAGCTTTCACTGCCCACCTTTACCAGCTCACTTCACCGCCCACCTTTACCAGCTCACTTCACCGCCTTCCTTTACCAGCTCACTTCACCACCCACCTTTACTAGCTCACTTCACCGCCTTCCTTTACTAGCTCACTTCACCGCCTTCCTTTACTAGCTCACTTCACCGCCTTCCTTTACCAGCTCACTTCACTGCCCACCTTTACTAGCTCACTTCACTGCCCACCTTTACTAGCTCACTTCACCACCCACCTTTACTAGCTCACTTCACCACCTTTACTAGCTCACTTCACCGCCCTCCTTTACTAGCTCACTTCACCGCCTCCTTTACTAGCTCACTTCACCGCCTTCCTTTACTAGCTCACTTCACCGCCCTCCTTTACTAGCTCACTTCACCACCTTTACTAGCTCACTTCACCACCCTCCTTTACTAGCTCACTTCACCACCTTTACTAGCTCACTTCACCGCCTTCCTTTACTAGCTCACTTCACTTCTTTACCAGCTCACTTCACTGCCACCTTTACTAGCTCACTTCACTGCCCACCTTTACCAGCTCACTTCACCGCCCACCTTTACTAGCTCACTTCACCACCTTTACTAGCTCACTTCACCGCCTCCTTTACTAGCTCACTTCACCGCCCTCCTTTACTAGCTCACTTCACCGCCTTCCTTTACTAGCTCACTTCACCGCCCTCCTTTACTAGCTCACTTCACCACCTTTACTAGCTCACTTCACCACCTTTACTAGCTCACTTCACCGCCTTCCTTTACCAGCTCACTTCACTGCCCACCTTTACTAGCTCACTTCACCGCCCACCTTTACTAGCTCACTTCACCACCTTTACTAGCTCACTTCACCGCCCACCTTTACTAGCTCACTTCACCGGCCGCCTTTACTAGCTCACTTCACCGCCCGCCTTTACTAGCTCACTTCACCGCCCACCTTTACCAGCTCACTTCACCGCCCACCTTTACTAGCTCACACAGCTGTGACTTCAGCACTTTAGAGCCATTTCTTAACATTAATCCAACCCGACTGGAGACCCTGCTGTGCCAGTGGGCTCAAAGCAAAGATATGTAATTACAGTTAACACAAGGTTGATATTCTCACTGACTTAAGTAGTGTTGGTTGAATAAATATTTGTTTAAATACACACCTTTTCTTAATATCTCGCGGGTTTGGGTTTTCTTTTTTTAACCGCTGTTTGATATCAGAATACCAACCTGCAGAAGTGCAAAATCTTTGCCAAGTAAAATCTAATTTAAGAAATCGAACGACGGTAATTTGTCTTTGTTACTATAAGCATTCACGCGTTCATTTGTTTTTTTCTTCTATCTTAAAATCGGCCAGCTTTTCCAGTGTAGCATTGGATTCTGTACTGTAATCTGTAACTTTCCTTCCTCATAAGGGAACAGTCCTTTGTCCTCCAATGAAGGTCCGTTATTCAAGGACTAGATTCTCTGACTGACTCTGCTTCTCTTCTTGCACACCTCCAGCAGGAAAATTAGTTTGTCTATCGCCTCCCGTGGATCAGCTGAGGAAGACATGAGAACACCAGGAAGGCCACGTTCTGCTCTGCGACTCGACGACTGTTTGTGAGCCCAGTCCCGTGAACGTCGCAGCTCGCGTTTCGTCCCCGGAAGTCGTTCAGAGGAGGACGGGTCAACCGCTTCCTGCTCGGTTTGCATCCGCGATGTCTTCAAGACTCGCCCCCGAGTCCCGGGACGAACTCTCGAGCGTGCCCGTTTAGTTAGAGCTGGAATCCCGCTGCCTCGGGAGAGAGCGCGTCCTGCGTTGTACTGCTGTCACTGCGCCTGCAGCGGCAGCTATGTTCACTGTCGGCCAGGACGTATCGAGAACTTGTAGACGAGCCACTGGGACCAAAAGCACATTTTCAACTCCATCCCGCTGGAGCTGACGCTTCAGACGTCGCTGCTGCAGAAGAACCAGTGGAAAGCTGCCAGGAGGAGAACGGGAAGGTGGTGGTGGTGGTGGTGGTGGTGGGGGGGTCTTCCTCCACTTGAGGCTGTTACTCCTATCCTGCCTGTTGACCTCGCCCCAAAACGCAGCTCTCCAGACGTAACCACAGCTTCGTCGAGCGCCGCCATGCCCACCAACCAGTCCTCCCCCTGGGACGGGGCGGAGCTCCGGCCGCGCTCCAACGCAGGTAGCCCCACAACCTCAGCCAGCGCGCGTGCCACCAGAGTGCCTTTTAGACCGACTCCTGGGAGAAGGGGCCGAGCCAAACCTCTCTCCCCCCCGAGGCAGACCGCCGTGTCTGTGGTGGAGAGCGGGTACACAATTAAAACCACCGCAGTGCCAGATGGGTCTCCACACCTGCCACGGACGCCTAACGGGGTTCCCGGCCCACACCAGGGGCCGAAGCGGGCTGGGGGCGGCCTCGCGGAACCCGGGAACCCGTCTCCCGTGTCCCATGAGGACGGTCCGGCTGGAGTTGACGTCCAGCCGGCGGGTGCCATGAGGAAACCGCTCCAGGCCTCGCCGCCCGGAGGCGACGCAGCAGTGGGCAGAAGTCTCGCCGCCACAGGCGACGCCCTGCTGGGATTGGAGCTTTTTTCTTCTATTTGTTACCGAGACCTGTTCGTCAAGAGGCAGCCAACGGACGGCTTAATGGTGAGTATCAATGATACGACAGAGAAAGAGGTGTATTATTAAAAGCATCGCCTTATTTTTAGAGTAATTCTAGTGGTCTTCATCAGGGGCGTCATGCACTCATGTTTCCACTCCAGAGCTTTTCTTACTTTAGAATTTATTGAATCAATTTAGAATGAATTTCTGATCAAAGCTCCTGTTCTCCTTGATACTTGTATTGTTCTACGAGTAGTAAGTGGCTGGTTTGTGAGGCGGCCAGAATGCCCCGATAGATTAAAGGTAAGTCCACTCACCTTCCCTTGTTTTGTGTTCTCAGCCTGAAGCCGCGGAACGTCCCTCCTCCTCCCCGCCGTCGGTGCCTCCTCTGTGCCTTACTCTCCCTGATCATCAGGGGGCGCCACTGAGAACGGACGCCGAAGGCAGCACCGTAGCGACGAGAAGCACAGCCAGAGAAACGACGGCCAAGGCGGCGGCGTGCAGCCGGGCCCAAAGCACACGCGTGTGGATGACCGGTCAGCTGGAGGTACGAGGTCGTCCTCCGGCAGCGCTGGCATCGACCACGAGCAGCAAGGCCCCAACTCTGGACCGGAACCAGCAGGCGCCGGAGAGCTCCTCGCCCACGCGCGGGAGAACCGCTCTTCCCGAAGTCGGGCCGTTTCCAAACGCCCCCCCGCCGACGGTGCCCAGCACTAAAGTCAGCGCCACAGCGCCGGGTGCCGCCGCAGGTAATCCCAATGATTCACTTCCTCCTCTGGGCGGCGGGCTGTGGTTATTCAATACGTCCACCAGGAATACTGACGTGATCAGAGCGGGTTTGTCACGAGGTTTAATTGTTTAGTGTGTGAAGTAAAAATAAGTAAGCTTTTACTTATTTTAAAATGCTGGGTTTACTTCTTTGTTCAAACTGCTCCCACGCAGTCGCAATGGAGCTTGAGTTTAGTTTCTCATTTACTGACATTTCCGAACACATTCAACCTCGTGGAGAATAATTAATAAAATAAAAAAGTTTGCTGTTAGTTTATTTTTCCCTGTGAAACAAAATGCAAAACGTCCGTCAGGCAGAAAGACTCACGTCTCAGCCGTGTGTCGCCACACACGTGGCGCTCTTGATATTGGGTTTAAGTCGCTGGCATGGAGGTGTGACCGTTTGTTTCCCCCGTAGCTGCGGCCCCCGGCCCCGCAGGAGCCCTGGTGGGCTCCGTGACCTCTCAGATCTCTGCCATCCAGCTCATCGCCTCCTCCCCGCCCCCCTTCCCCTCCTCGCCGTCGGAGGCCCGGCTGGTCGGAGAGCCTCCGCTGTCTGGGTGTGTAGCAGCTCAGCGCTTCTTCAATAAATAGAGCCCCCCCGCGCCTTAAAGACTTGTTTTAACTTGTTTGTCTTCCAGCTCAGTGAGTGTGATGCAGGTGGATGGAGTCGAGGAGGAGCTGCCCGATGAGCTGGAGAATGCATGTAGTGATGATGGTACGACGGTAAAGTGCACACACTGAATACAGTCTGAGCACTTGAGCCGTCTTTAGTGAACACCTGCTTTTTGTTCCTGTGTGTCTTCAGATGATTCAGACTCTTCTTCCATCAACGGCTCCTCATCCACAGCGTCCATCACTGCCCGTTCTGGGTAAATGTCCTTTACAACCTCTCACACACACACACACACACACTGTGTCTGATTACGTTTGAGGTGAACCCGCTGACTGACGCCCGGGGTTCGCTCTCACGGTACATCTCTCCTCGTCTGTTTTTCTTTCTCACGGATCTGATGTCTGATTTATTTCTATAAATGTTTAGGTGTCTCTCGGCCTTCGTGCTTAGTTCATGTTTTCAAGTGAAGCTGTCGGCCGCCGTTCATATCTTTCAATATTTTTAAAATCTAGTGTATTTTAGTCCTTTCCGGCTCATTTTACACTCCGTATGTTCTGTAGTTAAAAACTATTTAGTTGCCAATTCCTCTCTGGTCAAGACAAAATTTTCAACTTCTTCAAAATCTCGGTCCTCTTTTTAATTGATCTGCTGACAGGGAACAAATAGTCTCATCAGATCCTGTGTGTGTGTGTGTGTGTGTGTGTGTGTGTGTGTGTGTGTGTGTGTGTGTGTGTGTGTGTGTGTGTGTGTGTGTGTGTGTGTGTGTGTGTGTGTGTGTGTGTGTGTGTGTGTGTGTGTGTGTGTGTGTGTAATTGTAATTGTTGGAAGGGGCCGAAAGCAGCAGAGCGTGGTGGAAAGCTCCGCTGTGTTGTTCCCCGCTGTGAACGCCTCAACAATAGAACTCCCACCAAAGACCCGGCGCTGATTCTCTGTTAAAACAGCCTGTAGAGGGGCTGCTATTGTCCCCCCCACAACCAGCTGATTTGTTTGTTAAATTGCGTACACCACCCACCTCCCTCCACCCTTCCTGAAGGCTACAGCTCCTTCGTGTGCAGTAGTGTTGAGTTAAGCCCACTGCGCCTGTCGGATTGGCAGCAGGATAACGTCAGCTTCTCGTCCTCCATCCAGTTGTTTATTCATCCTTCCTTCCTTCCTATATGACTGTCATGTGAGTGGAGGTTTCTTTTTCCTATTTGGTGAGGGGACATCGTGTGTCTATTTGATGTGGACGAGTGTTTTATTTGACAGGTTGGACGTAAGAACATGGTCTTATTAGTTTGATTTAGTCTCTGTCCTCCCTGCTGGCTAAATGGTTTATTAAGGCTTGTGACAACATACATTTTGACCATAACAGAAGGCCTCCTTACGTCGGACCGCCTCTCGGTGTCAAAATATACGCGTGTGTGTGTGTGTGTGTGTGACCCCAAATTCACACAAGCATCGTGGTACTGGTGCAAAGTGCGCTCGCCTCTCTGCTGGTGTTACGATCCTGGTGTCTGGAAAGCCGACTTCTGTCAGTCAGCAATCCAGTGACGGTAACTGGAGCTGCGTTACTTTTAAATCAGTTGTTTTGCCTGTTTAGTGGTGACGACCTCGAGGGATTCAAATGCTAAATATTGAGGGGGGGAAAATAGAGCTTGCGCTTCATGATCTAAAGCTGTAAGACGTTGCTTTACGACTTAATTTCAGCAATCTCGCGTGTTTTTAACGGCTGAAAATTCTTAAATGTTTTATTGAGAACACACAGGCCCTTTTTACTGAGGGATTTTCCATTTTATTCAATAAAGAAGAGGGAGGATGCTCGTATTTGGACGTGCACATTCATTTGCTTGCCTTCCTCTTCCTCTCAGTGTCGAGGGGCCGATGTCACCGGGGGCCGAGGACGAGCGAGAGGAGCGACCCGCTTTGGTCCCCAGTCTGTTCCCCTTCGTCGCTCCAACGCTCTACTTCAGCACCGCCGACGAGAAAGGTGAAGCCCGTTTGTTGAGGCAGCGCCTTGAGAAATGCCCACACAGCTGGGTGGAGGTCTGTGTAGATGTGTCACTGTCAGCGTTTGCCTCTCTGTGTCCACAGTGGAACTGCTGCCCGCCGAGCAACGGCGACTCCTGAAATGGAAGATCAGCACGGTCACCCCGAACATCGTGAAGCACACCATCGGCAGGTCGCACTTCAAAGTCACCAAGAGTAAGTCCTCACGGGTCCGCGGGAGTCGCTGCTGACACCATCTGGGTTCATCTGAGGAGCCGTGTTTTTTTTTTTTTTTTTTTACCGATGATTTTCCGTGTCGTGGTGCAGAAAGCCACGACTGGCTGGGCTGCTGGGGACACCACATGAAGTCTCCCTGCTTCAAGGCCCTCGCAGAGCACCAGAAGGTGATAAGACCCGCCGAGGGGAAGATGAAACCCCGCTGATGGCTCTGTAGGAGTTCACTGAACCCGGCTGTGTCTCTCCTCCCGTCCCAGTTGAACCACTTCCCGGGAACGTTTCAGATTGGCAGGAAGGACCGGCTGTGGAGGAACCTGTCCAAGATGCAGCTCCGCTTCGGCAAACAGGAGTTCAGCTTTTTCCCACGAACCTTCGTCCTGCCTCAGGACATCAAGCTGCTCCGCAAGGCGTGGGAGGACGGCGGCTCCCGGCAGAAATGGATCATCAAGCCGGTGCGTTCTGCCAGCACGTAATCAATTGCAAATCAGTTCAAGGCAAATTGGTTTCATACTTTTCATTTGAGGTATTTATCTATTTTATTTAGTCTTCAGGGTTTCAGTTGCTGGATAATCGGTTTTTCTGACTAATGATAATTTGTCTTTAATTGCTCTTACAATGAAACCAGTTCTTTGTTTGATAAATGATGAATGCTCCCGGAATGAGTCCTCCAGACCATAAATGCCTGAATAAAGTTGTGTTGTTGTGTCCAGCCTGCATCAGCCAGAGGAATCGGAATCCAGGTCATCCACAAATGGAGCCAGATGCCCCGCAAGAGACCACTGCTGGTCCAGAAGTAAGTGGACCTGAATACACCGCAGGTTTGAAACCACTTTCCAGGAGCTGGAACCGCATCGTTTGTCATTCGGATCAACGTCTGACCCTAATGGGTTTGTTTAAGGTACCTTCACAAGCCTTACCTCATCAGCGGCAACAAGTTCGACCTGCGGATCTACGTCTACGTGAGCTGCTACGACCCGCTCCGGATTTACATCTTCTCTGACGGACTGGTTCGATTCGCCAGCTGCAAGTCCGTTTCCCTCCGGGCAATTCCTGTTGACTTGGTTAACGTTAAAATCAACGAGTAATGTGTGGATTTGACCTCTCGTACAGGTATTCGTCTTCCATGAAGACTCTGGGCAACAAGTTCATGCATCTGACCAACTACAGCGTCAACAAGAAGAACTCTGAGTACCAGAGCAACAGCGACGACAAGGCCTGCCAGGGACACAAATGGTCTGTGTGCTTAGCAGAAGTGACACGCCGCTGCTACTGTGTGCGCGTGTGTTCCCAAACTCCAACTCTTGAGTGTGTGTGTGTGTTTTTAGGGCTTTGAAGGCCCTGTGGCAGTATCTTGGTTCTAAGGGAGTCAACACAACTCGTATCTGGGAGAAGATTAAAGACATTGTGATCAAAACCATCATTGGGTGAGTCGGCCCCTGCAGTCATTTGCCTGTTCGTTCTGTTCCTTTGTATCATCGGGACGGACGGCAAAGCTCGGCGTAACCCAACAATCACTGTATCTTCAGCGTTACTATTATCTATTATCACCCTGGTAGTGAAAATGACGCACACCTTGTTAAAAGATTTGGGCCACCACGGATGTATCTTGAGTTCCTGGAGTCGGCGCTCGGAGGAGATCTTTTTTAAAAAAAATTTTATCCCGCGTGTTCCGGTCGGGAGCCTCCAGGAGGGTCTGTGACCTGCTGGAGCGATGAACGCCTGAAGGGATCTAGACATCCTGGCACGGTTGAGAAACGTTGTGCTGCGTGCCTGTCCTCAGGTCGGAGCCGTACGTCAACAACCTGCTGAAGAGCAACGTGAGGACGCCGTACAGCTGCCACGAGCTGTTTGGCTTCGACATCATGCTGGATGAGAAGCTCAAACCCTGGATCCTGGAGGTCAACATATCGCCAAGGTAACGCACACGCATACAAAAAACCTCGCACCGGGTTTTAAAAGGAATCTCCTTACGGTGGTTTTGTTTCCGTCCCAGCCTCCATTCCAACACAGCGCTGGATGTTGCAGTTAAAGGTCAGATGATCAGAGACCTCCTGAACCTGGCGGGCTTCCGCATTCCCCAAAAAGAGGATGTGGTCGTGTCCTGCAGCAGCACCTCCAGCTCCACCAGCAGGTAGGGAGGCGGTACTGCACCTCAACGTGCACATGAGGGGGTCCTGTCACTTTTACGGGACATTAGTCAATTCTGGTCTCAATTTAGAATCAAACTGCAGCCTCAGAAAAGGCTGTAGAGTCCGTTCATCATCTGTGTGTGTGTGTGTGCAGTTTGTGTGTGAGCATCAGGGAGCGGACCAAGCCAGAGCCGTCTGCCGATGAAAAGGTCAAGCGGGCCTTTTACCTCGGCCAACGCTACGCCGACCAGGTACACGACCACGAGCACATTCGATCAGAGCAGAAAAGTGTTTTAAAAGTAAGCGTGACGCCGAGTCTCCTCCTGTCCCTGCCAGGACTTCCTGTCCACGGTGCTGGACGTCTTGACTCCGGAGGACGTCCGCGTGCTGGCGGCCAGCGAAGACGAGCGGACCCGCATGGGTCAGTTTGAGCGGATTTTCCCGTCGCCGGCGTCCTCCCGCTACCTCCGCTTCTTCGAGAGTCCGAGATACTTCAACATCCTGCTGGACCAGTGGGAGCAGAAGTTCTGCAGCAGCAGGTCCAAAGGTGATCTGCATCGATCCTCATTGTTAAGGGTTTTCTTTTTCACCTCCAACCTTCTGAAGCAGCGGCTGTTTCAGCTTTATTTAAAGCGGCACGCAAGGAAAAATATCGAATATTATCGGCGTGTGTTAATGAGGGCTGTCGCGATATCAAATCTCTGTTGTGCGATTATTGCACATTTATTGCAATTTTCAGACCATTGTCCGCTCTGCGTGTGTCAGCGCTGCCTAAGCCCCGCCCCCGACAGTGAAAGCAGACATGAGGGAAGCGTGATCGACTAACATGTTGGTGACGTTCATTTATATGTAAAATGAATATCGCAACGCCAACAAAGATCACACTCCTCTTCCTTTATTGTGCGATAAGTCAATACATTGCATATCGCCACAGGCCAAATGTACCTAAAGACTCCTACTACTCTTAAAACGTTAATCTTCATGTTTCTTTCATACGTGTCATAATTCTACAGTGTGGCCCTTTTTAAACGCTCAGCCTCAAGTGGATTTTGAGAGAATAGCTGTTTATTTCAGGAAGTTTAAATGAACGAAAGAAAAAAAGTTTAGGCTTAGATTTAAAATGAAAATATGTTTCACTTTAAAGCTCCACCTCCAGGAGGCAGAGTGTGGATGGAGAAAGACGGAGTAACACGAAGAGTTAATCCAGATGTTGTGTGTGTGTGCGCGCGCAGGTATCAGCCTGCTGACGTCTCTCTGTGAGAAAGGAGTCCACCTGGGAACCAGTGACCCTCTGCACATGGTGAGGAGTGTTGTTTACCATCTGCTGAAGAGAAGGATGCACATTGTCATTTTATCGTCATCTGACATGTGGAACCATTCCGACTTCTTCCTGTTCTTGTTTCTCCCCAGTGGTCCAAGAGTAGCTACATCTCCAGGCTTGATCCCCACAAACAAAACCTCCTCGGGCCCCCCCAGTTCGAGGTGCAGTAGTATTCAGTTACACGCATAATAAATGTCCTTCCTGTGTGTTTTTTACATGCTTGTATTTGTAAAGTGTGATTTAGTGTAACGCGATGAAATGAATGACATTTGACTAAAAAACCCATACGTCCGAGTAGTTAACGCCATCACCTCCCCAGGGTGGTGGTCACCCATCAGCACCGCTCCCATGACGACGAGGACGACGAGGAGGATGAGGACGGGTCGGCCTCCGTCTCCAGCACCGCTTCTCCCAGTCCTGGATCCAGCGTGTCCAGCAGCGCCTGCTCCAGTCCTCAGCCCGGCCGCGCCCGGCGCTGCCTGCCCCGCCAGTCCGCCTCCCTCTGAGGCCCGGCAGGACTCTACACCCCCCCCCTCCCCCTCTATGGATGACTAGTGGCCTGAGAACTCTGAGGAACCCCCGTGGAAGGGTTGGGATTGTGGTCATCTGTCAGAAGTGGGAGCACTTTCAGGTCATTATGCAGGAAATGGAGCCACTGTTTGTCCTTCAGGTCAACCTCTATTCAAACACCAGACCAGTTCCTTCACTTACTGAAACTCGACACTCTGCCAACTTGAGTTCAACTTGAGAAACGTGCTGCAGATCCGTGAGCTTCATGTCCGCGTCATTTGTCGAAGTTGACCAGCCGATGATGCTTGAACGACAGCAGGAGCCGCAGCAGCTGTTGGCGCTTACCTCTGAACATTCTCAGCACGTGCAATCGGATGTTACCACAGCGTGAAAACGCAGCCGGGACCCTGAATAAGACGTCGGATCTGTCCGAGGTACCTGAAGACTGAACCTGGATCAGTCGCTCTGATTTTACAATTGTTTCCCTGCGTGAGGAGTGGATTTAGTACAGAGAATGTTACAGAATGTTTGAGTGTATCACGCTAACACTGCGAGTGAAGCGTCGTGCTCGTAGTTCCCTCAGGACTTCAGTCCACTGGGAGACACTTAACGGGGAAGAGAAACTACTTCATCACAAATGTTTGTGCTTTTCCTTTAATCTGACAGGAAGAACAAGTTGTACATGAGCAAAGTGAAACACCTTTACTTCATTTTACATCCTCATAAGTCTTATTGCTGCAGTCAGAACCGAGTAGAAGTTTTATACTTGAGCAGACGTTTAAAATCTTAAAGCAAGTTTCTACAAACGTATCATTCGTGGAGCAGAAGGATGATGGGAATCGATTTTTGGCTGAAAGCTTCTCGCATCTAAGCAGAAGAACCCGGACTGTTCATGACTTCATGCTCTAATCATCTTATTACCTCTTATCTTAATATTTATTCTGTCCTTCAGTTAACATAAATAACAGTTGAAGTGCAGAAACATCCCATAATGATATAACGAGCCTGCGTTGAGGTATAAATTCAACTAGTTTAAACTCATCAGGGGGACGTAGTTGCTAACTGGAGTCTTATTGTTTGCATTGACGAGTGAAGTGAAGCACATACAAGTTGTTTGTTAACATTAAGGCAAACTCCAAAGTGGAAACAACACTTTTTAAAGGGCTGTATTCATTTTCCAGGATGGCTATTTTGAAATTAAAGTAACTGGTACTGTTTCACGACTGGCTCTTTTTCTGCATGATTTAAGAAGTGTGTGTGTGTGTGTGTGTGTTACTCTTTACGATTCCACAAGAGAAGAGCATTGTTTCCTTTTGGTGTCTGATTACGTCACACCATGATTTTGCAGCCCGTTCAACATGCCGACGACTGTTCACGCAGTGGTCAACTATTAATACCCGAGCGTCTCCAGACTCAACATTATTTCACTGTAACGCAGAACGGATGCTGTTCAATGGCAGCATTTGAACAAATGCAATGATGTCCTCAGCGTGTTGTTTGAAAATAATTCCCAGTGCTTTTCTGTTGCTTCCAGCTCTGATTGGATGCAGCGTTTTGTAAGTTACTGCTGAGTTGGTTCATCTGTGTTATTCAAAGTTCAAAGCTGCTTACACGCGGACCTGAACCCCCCCAATGAGTCTATGAATAGTTTGACAGTGAAACTTGAACATCCCACGAACCTTAAAGCTGCACTGGTCCACATTTTTAACTTCCTGTGACGATGACGTGAAACATGACCGCACGCGTCCCTCTTTGTTGTTTCGGGTCAGGTGACCAAAGAGCCAGACACAAAAGAAAAAAAAGAAAAAGGTGCCTTCAGATCAACTACGTTAATGATTCCGCATGTGAGTGAACGCGCGAAGAGCCGGGCGCTTCCACTTGTCCCTTTTGGACCCTGAGCGGGTAACGTGTCAAACGGGCGGGCGGAGCCGCCTGTGGATCAGCACGGTGTCGCAGTCACCGTGGTGACTTCGAGGGAACGCTGGCATTGTGGGTAATTAGAAGTAAGCCCCCCCCCCCTCGCCAAGCCGAGGGGCCACACCGGCCTTTCGGGCCTAACGATGTTGGTATAACGTACAGTTTATTTATGCTTTGGCACATCGAGTCCCCTCGTTACAGACTGCAGGTCCAAACCGAGTCTTTGGACTTTAAATGAAACGGTCGTTCATCGCTGGGAGGCGACAGCGACGAGGCTTCCTGTGGCTCCACCTCAAGCCCTCCCCAGCGGATGATAAAGAGGTGCTTGATAAGGTCGGTCGCCATACTAGGGTATGTGTGTGTTAATGTTACCCCTCCCTCCCACAGGCCTCTGACCCCTTCAGTCCGCATTTAGACCTCAAGTCTTTCCCAGACATTCACACCCTGCTGGACGGAGCTGCCTGCTGGTGCACGGATTCTGCTCTCCGCCAGCGTCCTTTTTCACTTCTTCTACCTCCTGCCCCCCGTCCTGCTAGTGCTATCTGACGTGCTCCGAGTGTCTGGGCCCCCCGTCGTAGTCCAGGTCTTCTCCCATCGATCTGGTGCCGGAGAGGCTCCTCTTCTCCAGACCATGGAGCCTCTCGCAGAGGTAAGACCGTCTCCCTCCGACTGAAGTCCGAGTGCATCCTCCTCTCTCTCTCTCTCTCTCTCTCTCTGCCTCGCCCGGCCACACCTGATGTCACATATGTATAATATTCTACACATCTATATTCTACATATGTATTCTAGGACTGAGTCCGCGGGGTAAGCTGATGCGCTTCCTTTTCCAGGTCCCGTTATTTGAGATGGATGAGGAAGAGGATGTTCTTTCGATGAAGAGCACGGGTAAAGAACATTTTGTAACCTTGTGTGACGCCTGTCAATCGGTGTGTAGCCCCGCCTTAAAACATCACCCTTGCTTTATGGTCCGTTTCCCTCTAAATGGATCATAACTCACTAAATGAACAAGATGCTGCACAGAAGAAGAAGACTTGGAACTAGAGGCTGAGACCATAAACTCATGTTTACTGAGGGAAGTCATTTTCTCATAGATTTCTACGGGAGCAGAGCAGTCGCCCCCTGCTGGCCGTTGGACAAAACGCTGCTCTACGATCTCCCTCTTTTGCTTCACTTGGCCCGTGGACAGCAGTGTGAATGCTGTGTTCTCGCTTGTCGGTCCCCAGGTGGCTGTGCGTATGGCGCCCGTGCTCTCGCGCCCCCTGCGGGCGTCGACTCCGACACGTTCATATACATGAACTTCATGAAGAGTCACTGCTGCTACGACGCCATGCCCACCAGCTCCAAGCTGGTCATTTTTGACACCACACTGCAGGTAGGGAGAGAAAGAAAGACCCACAGCTGCGTGACAGCTCTGTGTTGTAACTATATTCGTGTGTGTGTGCGTGTGTGTGTGTGTGTGTGTCCATGTCAGGTGAAGAAGGCTTTCTTTGCTCTGGTGGCGAACGGGGTGAGAGCCGCCCCCCTGTGGGACAACAAGCTTAAACGTTTTGTGGGTGAGCTCTAAATGTCTCTGTCCCTCTTGCGTGCACATGAACTCTTAACACAACACCGGTGTCCAGTACACACGAGCATCATTAATATTTAAAAGGGAAGGCCACATTATAGTCATTATAATATATATAATTCAACCCGCCGATCCAACTCAATCGGAAATTCTAATGAAATAATTGTATCTGGTTTTCAAGATTTTTTATGAACTGCTGTCAGTTCATTTGGGCGGCAAAGTAGTCGCGGTTCCCTTCAAGCACAGAAAGATTAGAGAACTCTAGTGTGTGTGTGCGTGTGCGTGTGCGTGTGTGTATGTGTGTGTGTGTGTGTGTGTGTGTGTGTGTGTGTGCAGGTATGCTGACCATCACTGACTTCATCAACATTCTCCACCGTTACTACAAGTCTCCGCTGGTGAGTTTTTGGCACCTTTTGTAGCAAATAAAGACATCAGGAAACCCGTTACTGTTACATGAACATGAACAGGAAGCGAGGAATAATAATAATAATCGTCCAGACGCTGAGACGTTTTTGCTTTGTGTGCAGGTTCAGATCTATGAGCTGGAGGAACACAAGATAGAGACATGGAGAGGTCTGCACATCTTTATATAGTTGATTGAGATGTGTGTGTGTGTGTGTGTGTATATATATATATATATATATATATATATATATATATATATATATACACGATGAAAAGAGACCTCTACATACATTCATTGACTGGTGTCGATCTCTCTGCAGAGATCTATCTGCAGTACTCCATCAACACACTGATCAGCATCACTCCGGACTGCAGGTGAAACCAAACAGTTCATTAACGGCGGGCTTCATATTTCATAAATGCAGATCATAAATTACTGTTCTAGTTCAAATGGACCTAGAAACATACGTTCGTGTGAGATGTGTGTTTAATGTTCCTTGGTTCCTCACCGTTTCTAATTAGTTCATTAAGATCAATCCTGTACTCATTCTAACCTTAATTGTGAGTTTTGTTGTCTCATCAGTCTGTTTGATGCCATCTACTCCTTGTTGAAGAATAAGATCCACCGGCTGCCGGTCATCGACCCGGCGTCAGGAAACGTGCTGCACATCCTCACGCACAAACGCATCCTCAAGTTCCTCCACATCTTTGTACGACTTTCTCCTCCTGCAATGATCGCGCGTCCACGTCACGTTGGCTATTAACTGAATACCTTTGTGTCGTGGTTTCTTTTATTTAGAAAGAATGAGGGGTTGAGTTCGGTGTAAAAATTGTTTGTATACCCTGCGGCAGTTCTCCTTCCTCCCCTGCAGCGATCCAAGATCCCGAAGCCCGACTTTCTTCAGAAGCGGATCAACGAAGTGGAGATCGGAACCTTCAAGCAGATCGCCACGGTCCAGGAATCGGCGTCCGTCTTCGACGCTCTGACCGTCTTCGTGGAGCGGCGCGTGTCCGCTCTGCCCGTGGTCAGCGAGCGAGGTGGTGTGACCTCACTCTTTGTTTCTTTGCTGTTAACTGAGGCTTTATTACGGCCGTTTATCAATAAAGTTTTTTTTAATCTTGTAGTTCGTCAACGGATTTCACTTCCATCCGGTGATGAGTTTCTTTTGCGCAGGATGGTCCTCTAAATGTCCCCCAAATGTCTCCGTGTGTCCCCTGTAGGTAAAGTGGTGGCGCTGTACTCCAGGTTCGATGTCATCGTAAGTCACTTTCACGTTTGAGTTGCTTGTAGTCGCCCTGCTCGCTGACACAGACGCGAGTCAACGCCTCGGCCACGTCACCTCCTCGCTCTCTTTTCTCTCTGCTCGCCCAGAACTTAGCGGCCCAGAAAAACTACAACAACCTGAACATGACGATGCGGGAGGCCGTTTCCTCCAGAGCCTGCTGCGTGGAGGGCGTCCTCAAGTGTTACCCGCACGAAACCCTGGAGACCATCATCGACCGCATCGCCAAGGCCGAGGTAGTCCTCCTCCAAGCCGGGAGGAGTAACGTTGTTTTCCAAATAGATCCCACTGACGGCTGAGCGGTTACTTTCAGGTCATGTGTGTGTGTATATATGAATTACTAGAAGGCGTCAGATTCAAATGAGGGTGGACATGCAATGAGAACGTTTTTATTTGAATATAAAATAAGCAATAATAATTAACCATCACACAAAGACTCCAGGACTCCTGCACAAGTACATTTATTTCCATTTGTTCTTCTCCTCCTGCAACCTTTCTTAATTGCCATTGTATGTAGAAAAGAAGCTTTGACCTTAAATCGGCGTTATAAAGCAATCCTCTTTCTCTCAGGTGCACCGGTTGGTTCTGGTGGACGCTGACGATGTGGTGAGAGGCATCGTCTCCCTCTCTGACCTCCTACAAGCGTTGGTTCTCACTCCTGCAGGTATTGACGCTCTGTGCTCCTGACGCCAACGCTTCCCTCGCCTCCTTGCTCTTTGCCAGAGTTCCCCCCCCTGAAGAGCGTCCTTCTGTCCTCGTTCTGTGGAAACTCTCGTTCCAAACGGGCCGACCTCCGCTCCCTGTTGGAAGGATGATCCTGCTGAGGACATCGAGGCCTCTCTGCTGCTCCGTGGACATTTCCTCCCTCTTCGACGTGAAGTGTCCTCGTTAGACGGGAATGTTTTTCTCAAACCTTTGCTGGGATCCACTGACTGTCCCTTTCTGCTCCCTCACGTCATCTGAAAGCTCGTTGAGAACTTTCCTCTTTAGTGAAACGTTCGACCTTTGAGCGTTCAATTCATTTTATTTTGTACAGCCCATAATCGCAAATTACAAATTAGCCTCAGAGGGCTTTACAGTCTGTACACATACAACATCTTGGTCCCGAAGGAACCACGATCTACGGAGACCTGATAGGGGAGAAAGCACAAAAAAACTCCCGGAAAGAAGCTGAATTAGTCATGTGCATTAATAAAACTTTATGGTAGAACGAGAGCGTGAGAGGAGCTCGGTGTGTCCTAAGAATTCCCCCGGCATTATAAGCCTATAGCAGCTTAACTAAGGGCTGGTCCGGACTAACCTGAGCCAGCCCTAACTATAGGCAGAGTCAAAGAGGAACGTTTTAAGTTTTACTTTAAAAGAGCTGACCGAATCTGCCCCCCGGACTGAAAGTGGAACCTGGTTCCACAAAAGAGGACCTTGATAACTGAAGGCTCTGGCCCCCAGCCTACTGGATCGTTCTGGAACGCGGCCTGCTTTTCAAAGAGCCCCCCCACCGGAGGTCGCGCGCCACGATCCAAAGCGGCGGCCGAATGGCCCCTCGTGGTGAGAGGTGAATCCTCGCGTCGTCGTCGTCGTCGTCTTTGCGCCGTGTCGGCATGTCTTCGCGCTTTGTTCATTGACATCAAACCAGACCTGCCAGATTCGCCAGCGGCCGTCGGTTCCCGTGTGGGGCGGTCACTTAGCGAATCGACGCACGTATTTAGCCGGCTGCGTAGATGCACGATGATCCCCGGTTCCCTGGTTGCTCTGCTGTGATGTGAACGTGCCTTGGATGTCTTCAGCACCAGACTTTGTGCTCGCATTCCGTCTGCCAACACTCAGACAGAATCGGTTTTGATTCCTGTGTGTTGGATTTTAAATAGAATTGAATGAGAAAGTCTTCCTTTAGTTTCATGGCAGCTTTCAAGCGCTGGTTGAAGTGAGGTCGTGGCCTCTTCTCAGCAAGTCAAAGTCGCTGTAGGAATTCAAACGCTTTCGCTCTGTTGTTTGATCTCTCGCAGATATTCACGAGGGATCCCGCGGCCGAGACTGACCGACGAGGACCGGGAGCCAACAGGACGATGAGTCCGCGCAAAGGAGCAGCGTCTCCGGGGGGCCGCGCCCCGCTGGCTTCCCGATCCCAGTCTGCCGCGTGAGCAGCGTTAACGTGCCCCCCCGAGCAAGGCACCCCTCACACCCCGGCGGCGCGGCTGGGTGGCCGCCAGCAGAGGACTGGGGGGGCTGCCGGAGGCCCCCGGTGGGCCGGCGATGGGTTGGAGGGAAATGAGGTTGTTTATACAACGAGAAAACAGAGGTTGTGTTTCGTGGGTCGTAGGTGACGTTCTGGTCTTTGGTCCGTTTATGGAAAACGTCTTTGAGTGTCACATTTTCGTAAAAGTGCTCGTGTTTTGCATTTGTTAGATCGCCAGACTTTATCATTTCTGTTTGCTAATACAGAGTCTCTTCTTATCATACCTTAGCTTGTCATGTTTTTATTTCCAGATTGACTGGGAGTAACCGTGGTGGTCCCATAACAAAGCATAATGACACCTCGACCGTGTGATTGTTGAGATGTGTCGCTGGAATTCACTCGCATCCGTCAGCTGATGAGGAACGAAAGCTCTGTTTGCCAGGGGAAGGTTTGTTAACTTTGTCAACCACTTTGAAACATCCTGGTCACATGATCACCACTTTACATGAACACACGCGCACGCATGCAAGATGTGCGTATTTTATATTCAACATTTAACATTATATACTGACGATAATACAATCGATTCGAGTGCACCACCATCTTCAAATTACATTTATTTACACCACCAACTGCTGCTGCTGCTTCAAGGTGTCAAACCAAATATAACTAAAAACATTACAAAGGAAAGAAGGTGGACTACTTTAGTAGACAGTTTTGTTCTTGAACTCTCCTGCAGGTGATGAAGTGATACGTTAAAAAAAAGGATCCACGCACTCCTTCTGCTTTACGACCACCAATCACCCGCCCAGGCTGCCGCTTCGCCGCGGCGTCTGACTCTGTCCTTTAGCAAACACGCGCGGGACGGATGCTGCTCGCCCAGCTGACGCGACCGGCGTGCCGGTGACCGCGGGAATGGAGCCCAAACTCGGGTAGGAGGCCTCCTCCTCCTGCGCCGCGTGGGGGTCAGGACCGCGGCTTCTTCTGCTGTGGTTGGATTCCTCACCAGTCTGGTCTGAATGTATTTAAAGTGTGCGTGGTTTTCCAGATCTGAAAGTCCCATGGCCTGAGGTTTTTTTTTTTTGTGTGTTTCTGTGTTGGGGATTGAGGATGAAGTTAGGTAGTTAGTAGAACGATCAGTGAACCGCTGTGCCTGTAACTCGTAGGTGTGTCACTCACACTTGACTTCCTGTGTTGAACTCTGGAACCACAGCGAGTTGATCGACGTGTTTTCTCTAGAACCAGGATGAAGGAGCCGAGCCGGACTGTCGGGTACGAAGCTTATTCATGACCGGGTTGAGTTCAGTACGTGGGCATGTAAACCAGCAGGTGGGGGCGGGCTTTAGGAGGTTCCCATCAGTCTTTATTGACCGAGCGGTAATGTCCAATGATATTCAGCTGAACGGTTTAGTTGTCGACTGCAGGACCTGAAGCCTCCTGGTGTTTAAAGAGAAAAGGGAACCTCTCTGGATTGTGCAGGATGGATCCCTCAGAAAGTCCTGAGAGCAAGCGGCGGTGAGCAAACTAAAGGGCTTTTGTTTTGTCGCATCTAACTTAGACCGTCCGTTAAGTGAATTAGTTTGAAGTTGAAGTTATAGTTCTTCCTGTTAACGGATGGTGGAGGAAGAGTAAACTTTAAAGGGAAAAGAACAAATATCTAAATTGTTTAATGATGTGATTGAAAAGCATAAACTGTTCTTTAGCAGTTTTTCGCAACTTATTACAAATTGTATTTAAAAAGGCTTTATTTAAATTGAGTCTTTTAAAGGATTTAAATACAATGCATTTTTCTATTTTAGCATTTTTGAGGAAATTCTGATGTTTACTGAATGGTCACAGAATGTGAGATATATCAACCAAAGAAAAAGAAAAAAATCAGAAGGAAACTCATTCCTTTACCTGTAAGAATGCAGAAAGACACACGGACACACACAGACACACTATGTGTATCTGAGCTACATAGACACGTAGAGGCATAAATACATACTCATTACTCAAAAGACCAGAGGCGATAATTCCAGATGCTCCCTTCTTGTTGTGTTTTACAAAAGCATCAATTCAAATTGTTTTAAGTTATGAAGATTCACCAATTATTCAAATAGTGTCAAACAGGATGATGTCATCACTCTACGATTTTTACATTTATCCAAAGCGACTTACATTACACTTTAAACCCATATGGCTTTTTACATTTTGCCCAGGGAGCAATTAGGGGTTAGGTGTCTTGCTCAGGGACACTTCAACTTGAGACATGGGGGCAGCTGGGACTCGAACCACTAACCTTGCGGTTCCCAGCGCACCCACTCTACCCCCTGCGCCACGACGACCCCGACGATTTGTAATGAATATTTTTTTTTAGCTCCGTTGTTTCTGGATGTAATAAAATCTCAAATCCATTTGTGAAAAGCGCTGACAAAGCGGCGGCGCTGAAACGTTTTCCTACCAACTAGGAGACAAAGTTCTCCTCAATCACTCGACAACTCCCCTCGTGACTAAGAGACGTTGGAAGTAAGATGTTCCCTCGGTCCTGTGAGCAGGAAGGCCAAGTTGATGTTTGGCCTGAAAGGGAAGAAGAAGAAGAAAGTCAACACAGACCTGGTCCTGGCAAACAAGGGAGCCGTGGGTAAGGCCCTGGAAAAAACACACACACACAGACACACACAGCTGCTTTGTTGTGTTGACAGTGTGCAGAAGAGTAATCATTCCTGTCATATCAAAGACAAACCCTTGTCAAACAGTCGCGTGTTGTAAGTGATGGAACGGTCCTTCATCACGGGACGTGATCGTCCCAGGGTGCTGATAAAACGTTGATCCCTTTGAGGTCCGTTTTCAGGAACGACACATTTAAGAAGGAACTAGGAAGATCTCAACAAACGGGGCCCATTGTCTGCTACTGTTGTGGTTGGGTTGTGTGTGTGTTCAACGTGTGCGTGTGTGCAGACAGCGAGGCGGAGGCGCCTTCAGAGGCGTCGGCCCTGCTGCAGGGAGAGAACTGCGAGGACCAACCGGGAACCTCTGCAGTCAGAACCAGAATAATACCAAACAACAAAAGGTGTGAAATAATAAACGTTTCATGAACATCGGAAAGTGGTGAATTTATTCCCTCCTTTAAACCTCCCAATGAAACGTCCACAGGGCCAAACTGAAGACCTGCATCCAGAAGAGTGAAGGGAAACCTCGGAGCTTCCAGGTGACGGCAACGTTTGGGGATATATCTGGGTTACGTTTTATTATAAATGTGGGATTAAACTCTGTGGAGCAGTGAGAGACGTACGTATGACGATAATAAGAGATACCGTGAGACAGTTTGACTCCTAAAGACCATCAGCTCAGATTCATGATGCACAAGATTGACGAAAGACCTTTTGAGGAGACTCCTGTGTGTTAAGTAGCGTTCGCTCTGCCTGTAGATTTCCATCAACATCACAGAGGCCAGGCAGCTGGTGGGAGAGAACATCGACCCGAGTGTGCTGGTGGAGATCGGCGATGAGAAGAAGCAGACTTCGGTCAAAGAAGGGACCAACGCTCCCTTCTACAACGAGGTAGAAACGAGTCCTTCTGGGGATTCTCCTCATCCCAGAGACGCCGTCTGAATGACCCGTCCCTGTCCCCCTCTCTTCTCTTACTCCCAACAGTATTTCGTGTTTGAATTCTTCGCCTATAAGGAGGTCTTTTTTGACAAAGTCATCAAGCTGACGGTGAGTAAAAAAAGAAGCCGATAAGTTCCGATGTAATATCTAATATTATAAATGAAGAATTCAGAATCCTACATGTTTCTACTTGGACACAATAAGTGTCCTCCGTCATGATCTGAAAGTGAAATATGGTTTGCATGACATGTGACCCGTCATCCGGGCGAACCTTTAAATTGTTGGATGAAAATCAATTGTTTTTGTCTCTAATAGTGTCATAGTTTTGGGTTGCCAGGTTCAGTCTGAAGCTTCACCTCTGACTCTTTGCTGCAGGTGATGCACTCCAAAATGCTGAGGAGTTTCAGTGTCGGGTCCTTTAAGGTGGACGTGTGGACGGTCTACAGACAGCCAGGTAGCTCACCTGGGGGAGGGGCGGAGGGAGCTCACTTGGGGGAGGGAAAGAGGGAGCTCACCTGGGGGAGGGGCGGAGGGAGCTCACCTGGGGGAAGGGAGGAGGGAGCTCACTTGGAGGAGGGAGGAGGGAGCTCACTTGGAGGAGGGGTGGAAGGAGCTCACCTGGGGAGGGGCGGAGGGAGCTCACCTGGGGGAAGGGAGGAGGGAGCTCACTTGGAGGAGGGGAGGAGGGAGCTCACTTGGAGGAGGGGCGGAGGGAGCTCACCTGGGGGAGGGGGCGGAGGGAGCTCACCTGGGGGAGGGGCGGAGGGAGCTCACCTGGGGAGGGGCGAGGGGCGGAGGGAGCTCACCTGGGGGAGGGGCGGAGGGAGCTCACCTGGGGAGGGGCGGAGGAGCTCACTTGGGGAGGGGCGGAGGGAGCTCACCTGGGGGAGGGGCGGAGGGAGCTCACCTGGGGGAGGGGCGGAGGGAGCTCACCTGGGGGAGGGGCGGAGGGAGCTTCTGAACCCATCGTTCCTCTTTGTCTTCTCCCTCAGGTCATCAGTTCACCAACAAGTGGGCAATGCTGACAAATCCTGGGGACATTAGCACTGGGGTCAAAGGTTATGTCAAGTGTGACATCAGCGTCTCAGCGAAGGGGGACGCCGTGAAGCCGGGACCAAAAGCGAGTGATGCAGAGGAGCAGATAGACAAGTATGATGACTTTCTTTTAATCTGAATTTCCCTTTTTTTATCATACCAGTTAGGGTTAGACTTTAATAAATTAGAAATTAGGATGTAAAAAAGGACTACTTCCAGCACCATAATTCCACTCCACTTCATCAACGCCTTATTGTCCTTAATTTCAAGTCATAGCCATCCTGAGAATAAAGACGGCATTTGACCAATCAAACCTCTTAAAAGCAGATCATCGTGGTCCCCAGAGGATAGAAACGTGTTAGTTTGGTGACGGTAGATTACATGCATCCATGTTGGTGGAACCGGCCTCAGAGCTGTCAGCTTTAGACTTAAACACTCAGGATTCGCTGCAATTTGGCTAAAAAGGCTTACTGGTTATACTGGGTAGGAATGTAAATACGTCCTTTTGCTCCTCAGGAACCTGCTGGTGCCAGAAGGTTTCCCCTCCGAGCGTCCCTGGGCTCGCTTCTTTGTCAAGGTGTATCGAGCTGAAGGCCTTCCTCGGAACAACTCCAGCATCATGGCCAACGTCACCAAGGCCTTCATCGGAGACAACACGGCCCTCATAGACCCGTACGTGGAGGTCAGCTTCTTCAAACAAGTGGTGGGTCCAAGACAGACGAAAGGCCTTTCTGCTCCGACAATCAGGAACCGTGCAGGTTTCGGGACGGTTGTCCAAAAATTCGTTAAACCGGGTTTCCGTGTGCTTGATTATTGGAATTGTGCTCAAACATATATATATTTAAGCTCCTCCCCTTTTGCCTCGCAGGGTCGCACCTCCACCCAGAAGTCTACAGCAGAGCCGGCGTGGAACGAGCAGATCGTCTTCACGGAGATGTTCCCCCCTCTGTGTCAGAGGCTGAAGATCCAGGTCCGAATGTCGTCACGTACTCTTATATTTACCGAAACAGAGGGTGGAGATCGCAGCATTCTGACCTCCCCCCCCACAGGTCTGGGACGAGGGAAGCATGGGCGACGTTGCCATCGGAACTCATTACTTTGACCTGAGGCGCATCTCCAATGAACAGGATGGCGACAGAGGTGAGGAGGGGGGAACTTCGGACACACTCTCAGGGGACCGAGGAGGTCGGCGAGGGCAGGAATGGCAATCCCTCGGTCGGATGAAGGCGCTCCGTCTCTTCCTCTCTCGCTCCAGGCTTTTTACCTACTTTTGGCCCCGCGTGGATCAACCTGTACGGCTCGGTGAGAAACGGGTCCATAGGCGACGACACGGTGGAGCTCAACGAGGGCATCGGAGAGGGCGTGTCCTACAGGTCGGTGTTAAATAAATACAATCACGGGGGGGAAAACTGGTGATTGACGAAGAACTCGCGCCTCAACCTCCATCTGTTGATGGAGTCAGGGGTCGCGTCTACATGGAGCTGGCGGTGGAGATCCTGTCCGGGGGGTCGGGTTCCGAGTCCAAACTCAGCAGAATGGTGAAGCCGTTGAAGGACGCCAAAGCAGGTAAAGGTGGAGGGAAGGACGGTAAGACTCCTGCGGGTGGAGGAGGCGGAGGAGCGGGAGCAGCGGCCGGAGGAGCCGCCGACGACGACAAGGGAAAAGCCGCGGCTGCAGAGGTGCTGCCGGTGGAATCTCCTCCCGCGGTAATTTAACTCAATAGTCCTCGCCATCGAAACTAGAAAAGTTGTCCTTTAATAATCCTACATGTGGGTTTACACATTTTAATCTAAATACTACAAGGCCCATGAGCCTTTGCTGTGCTGTTTTTTAATCAAAGAATCACTTTATTCAACTCACTTCTTTTACTGATGATTTAACTGTGAGGGTTTTGCTTCCATTGATTTATTCTACAATTAATTACTATTGTGTAATTATGCTGAATTATTATATAACTATGCTGAAAATGCAGTAACCGTATAACCTCGTCATGCCCTGATTGTCTCGATAATCCTCAGGTTATGACACGGATCATTGACGCGTTAATAAATGTTTCCTCCGTCCAGCTCGATGCCGACAACGAGTCCTTTGTCCTCTTCGGAGCCTTGTTTGAAGCCACCATGATTGACAGGAAGATCGGAGACAAGCCAATCAGCTTTGAGTTCTCCATCGGTGAGCCGTCGAGCCCACTCTCCCTCCGCGGTGGAATCACAGTGACGTGGATCGAAGCGATTGTGAATATTGATGAATTCATTAACCCCCCCTCAGGTAACTGCGGTAACGTCTTGGAGCCTCCAGAGAAAACCGCCCCCCGGCCCACCAGCCCTGCTTTAAGGAGGAGAGCGCTGGACGTCCCGCCGGGCTCCTCGGCTCCCAGCACCTCCCCGACCTCCCCGCTCCTCCCCAGGGAGCCTGCGGACGCGCCGCCCGCCTCCAGGTCCGCCACGCCTCCCCAGAGGCCGCTCATCGTCGAAGGGAACAAGTTGAGTCGCTTGCTCATTTGATTCTGTGTGTTACTGCATGAAAATAAGTGTAAAGTATGAGAAGAAGGTGGCCACTATTTCTAGATACTTACATTCAGAACCGTAAAAGCCGTATATTTCCTCATTAATTCAACCTTTGTGTTATTTGTTCTTCCTTTTACTTAAATAATATGGATTCAAACAAAGTTGAGATGACTGATGCCTGAACGTAATTGTTGGTATTCAAACCAGTGATACTTTTACCTTCACTTCTGACCCGTGAAGAGGAGGGACTAGATGGGGGTTTGCTCCATCTCGAGGGCCATTGAACACAACACATTGATCTCCCTTGTTTTCTTGTTGTGGATAACTGTTTGCGTGCGTGTGATGCGTTCAGGTGCTACATGCATCTGCCCCTGGAGAAGCAGAAGCCGTGCATCAGTGTGCTGAGTCACTGGGAGGACCGAGCCTACCGACTCCACAACTCCAACATGCTGGACAACATCGCCCGCGCTGTTTGTACGCTCACGCTCCTGCCGGACTAAGATGAATGTGTCACCGGCATCTTCACATGCTCATTGCACTTTACACAGTGCTAATTGTTTCTTAGGAGGAGGGTGTCGCCAGTGCTGCAGAGCTACACAGGAAGTCGGATCCGGGGGCGGAGCACTTGCTCAAAAGCATCCTCAAAGAATTCTGCATGGACGCCAGGTATGTTCAGACGTGTTCAGAACCCGGGGGGGGCGTCTGTCACTGCAAAGGTCTGACGGCACCTCTCACACATTAGACCAGTTATTCAGAGATATCCCAAATTAAGAAGTTAGGAACTTTGACTCTGTTGTTTCGAACAATTCCAAAACTCTTCATTCAATTCATGCCGATGAGCACATATTTAATGAGACAATTCCCCATTTGCATATTCAAACCTGCGATTTTAGAAAATAAATTGTAGCTCTTCAGGCTGAGGCGTGTTTGTGCAGGAGCTTCGTAGCGGCAGCGGAGGCCAAGCTGAAAGCTGAGGGGAAGTCGAGCTACCTGACGCAGCTGGACAGGAAACGCCTCACCCTGTGCAAACAGGAACTGGTGGGAACATCTGGCACACAAACACAAACTACACAAATACTTCCTTAAATATGAACTGCGAAGGCTTTGCCGTGGGGCCTTAGGTGAAAACCTGTGACATGTATTTATTTCTAGTTTAACAGTGCAGTGCTGCAGGAATCAGGTTGGACAGCCACACGTGAGATGGAGGTTCCACCAGCTCAACAGTTCTTATGAAATGTGTGTGTGTTGCAGGAGAGTATGATAGGAGAGGCCCAGTTTGCGGTAGAGGGGAAGAGAAAAACGGGCGGCGTGAAAGAGATGCTGCAGCATGCAACAAAACTCACGCAGAGAATACGCTTCCTTGTGGAGGAGGTACGGGACTCGCCCTGCGTGTGTGATGTGCATCCTGACAACCTGCGTCTAGGACATCATTCCTTTTCCTTATGCACCCTGTAGCCCCAGCACACGGTGCCCGACGTCTTCGTGTGGTTGCTAAGCAACAACAAGCGCGTCGCGTACGCCCGGCTGCGTGCCAGAGACCTGTTGCACTCCAGCAGCCGGGAGGCCCGAGGGATCCACTGTGGCAAGATAATACCACTGTTTCTAAAGGTACACACTCTTCAACTTCCTACTCTGCTGGGTTTGTGGCCTTTATGTGCGTCGAACTTTGTATAAACGTGGATGCCGCGAGACGGTACCCCTGCGTCCAAGTACGTTGGTCTGAATGTAGGCACAGTGCAGCTGTTTGTGTGTGTGTGCAGCCTCCGGGGAAGCGAGGGGCAGACTTGTCGGTCCAAGCCAAGGTGGATGTGTATCTGTGGTACGGGACAAGCTCCGACGCCGTGCACATGCTGGACGGCCTGCCCGCGGGGTTCAGTGCGGCCACAGGGGGCGCCGTCGCCAGCTGTCCTCCTGCAGCTCTGCTGTGTGCCGGTGAGGGACGGACCGACCGACCGCCGCCATGTTTCTGTTTGTCGCCAAAATCCTTTCTAACTACCACCGAACATGAACCTGTCTTCGGTATTTGCGTCTGGCATCAAATGAGGTAAAAAACCATCAGCACTTGTGTCGTCTCCAGAGCAGCACACCTTCCAGCTGAGGTGCCACATGTATCAGGCCCGTGGACTCATCGCCGCCGACACCTCCGGCCTGTCTGACCCCTTTGCTCGAGTCACCTGTCTGTCACACAGCCAAACCACCAACGTAAGTGCAGGTGTTCTGAGGAGGCCGGCGAAGCGTCCCCGGGGTGCTGACGTGGGTTCATAGGGCTTCGCAAGCCGTGCCTCCCCGTGTACAACGTGACGGCCCCTTTGTGCTGCTGCCAGGTGATCAGCCAGACGCTCAGTCCGACGTGGAACCAGTGTTTGCTGATGAGCCGCCTGCTGCTGAGTGGAGATCTGCAGCACATCCGGGAGGAGCCGCCGCGCGTCCTCGTCGAGGTGTACGACGACGACGCTCTGGTGACGCCGCTCGCGTGGATCCATTGACGAATGAACGGAGTAATGGTTTCATGTTGTACGTGACTCTCTCTCTCTCTCTCTCTCTCTGGCCTGCCGTGTGCAGAGTAAGGCGGAGTATCTGGGAGCGACGGTGGTGGTGCCCGAGGTCCGCTTGGCCTCTGACCCCTACGCCCCACCGACCCTGCGGTACAGCCCGCTGCACTGCGGCAGCCAGCCGGGGGGAGACCTGCTGGCTGCCTTTGAACTGCTGCAGGTCGGTGGACCGGCCCGCTTGGTGGCGGCGGCGCAGGACGTGCGCGTGGCCGTGCCCGTGCGCGTGGAATGACTCTCCAGTGTCTCTCTGTGCAGATGCAGGAGTCCACAGAGCGGAGTCTGCCGGCCCTGGAGAAACAGGAAGGAGGCATCTACACGGTCCCTGCCAACATCAGACCTGTTCTCAGCACCTTCAGGCTGGAGGTGTGTGTGTGTGTGTGTGTGTGTGTGTGTGTGTGTGTGTGTGTGTGTGTGTGTGTGTGTGTGTGTGTGTGTGTGTGTGTGTGTGTGTGTGTGTGTGTGTGTGTGTGTGTGTGTGTAGGAACACTTAAAAATGTGTATCTTTTTGTTTGCTTCCACCAGGTGTTATTCTGGGGTATGAGGGAGCTGAAGAAGGTTCAGCTGCTTTCTGTTGATCGCCCACAGGTACACACACACACACACACACACACTCATACACACACTCACACAAAACCACCAAGTCTCCAATCTAAAAATTCTTAAAGCCTACTGTAACATGCTGGAATTACTTTACCTTTACCTTTTGACAACAAAAAAGGAAGCAATCATATATCATAATGTCCCCCTGCATGAATAAAGGATACATACAAAATGAAGAAATGGTAACATCGAGTGAGTACTTTTTCTTACATAAATAATTCCTGTATTTTTATGGTATTTTGGTATTTTTGGTATTATGGTATTTTTATTAACTTTTTAATTCTCCACCGTGACAAAGAGCTGACAACGTTTACAAGCAGCCCATTTTAGTACATTGACTGTTATCTATGTTCATCTTTGAGTTTTTCATTCCATCTGCATTAAATTCCTTTAGACATCACAGGCTGCCATCAAATTCTTTGCATTGTCATTAAAATCTGCTCAATCACTTTATTCACTGAGCTGAATATCACAAACACAAACTGTCCTTAGCCAGTTTTTCTTACATATATTCAGACAAAACCTCAGGATTCCTCATGGAAAACAGGACCCTAATGTCTCCGTAGAAGAAAGGATAAAACACTTGTGTTAATACATAACGAAGCCTTCTCTTCCTCTCTAGGTCTTCATAGAGTGTGCAGGTAAAACATTGCGTTCCTCCGTCATCCAGAAGTACAAGTCCAACCCAAACTTCCCCACGCTGGTGGACGCCATCGAGCTGGTAAGACCATTACGGCCGTTATAGACCTTGCGTCTGAATGAGAGCAAACCCCCGACTCTGGTTTTATAAATCTCATTCCGGGCCAATGGAGAGCTAATCAACGGCCATGGCACCTCTGGCCGTGTGGTGGACTGTGACTTGGTGCACCGTCTATCATCTCTCGGATAACATGTTGGCGTTTGGAATCCGTCCCGCTTCAGGAGTTACCAGAGAACGAACACCTCCACCCTCCTCTCAGCATCACCGTCGTTGACTGGCGGGCCTTCGGTCGCAGCACGTTGGTCGGAAACCACGTCGTCAACAACCTCAAGGCCTTCAAATACACCCCCCCTCCGGCCCTGCCGGCCCCCACGCAGACACGCCGCCCGCCCAAGGTCACGGAGCCACCGGGACCCTCCTCACCCGCAGAGCCGGGGAGCACTGAGGGTAGTACGAGTGTGTGTGTGTGGAAAGGTTTCCTGGACCTCGTCCCACAGGGAGACTGATCGTCGTCTCCCCCATTAGGACTGTACCCGTCTGCCGGAGACACCACTTTGACTGCCCCACTAACCAATCAAGACTTCCTCATCACTGTGGAGGACCAAGCCCCTGCACCTGGACCCCCACCTGAGGAGGAACTCGGGAAGAAAAGGGTTGCTGCCCTCATGACCAGACAGATAGTGAGCTTGTTTACGAATCCCGCATGTCGGTGTGTAACCATTCTTTGCGTGTTTTGAGTCCAGGGCGGCGAGGCGAAGAGCACCCGGGGTCGCTCCACCAAGCGGAAGAAGCGGACCATCGCGGACGAGTCGGCAGAGTGTGTCATCGACTGGTGGTCCAAGTACTACGCCTCTGGGGAGAAACGGGTAGGTCCGATTCGGCAACTCTGCTGCAAACCGCAAACAAAGAGACGTTGCTGTGAACTTGTTTGCTTTGTTTCAGGCCAGACAGGACGGCTCTCCGTTCCCAGAGGTCTTTGATAAAGGTAAGAACTCCTCTGTGACTCGTCTGCTCTTTAATTCAACCTTAAAAAGGGTCCAGTAGACGAGTTGAATCTCCTATTTACATGTGATTTGAAGAGAATTAAAAGTAATATAATATTGTGACTCAACTAACTTGTTCAGCTACTTCAGCGTGGATGGAGATTTTTGCAGAAACATTTCTGCACATTGCTTTTGCCACTAATGCTGTCGATGTAAGTCTAATTTAAATATGCTTGTGAAATGGTCTTAGAGAGGGCCCACCTTAACGCTTTACCCTGACACACACACACACACACACACACGTTGTTGTGCGTTGCAGTTTTGCCGTATCAGGGCTTGCTCAGCGATGGAATAGACTCCTTAGGTAAGCACAAAGACATTGGGCTTAAGCAGATGTGTCACTGCAGCAAACGCTGCTGGTGCCGACAGGTCGGACTCCAGTCTTCAGCCTGTGTAGAAATCTTCTGCTTGGTAACTTGTGGTAGAACCACGTGGATAATTCTTTTAAGCTAACCTGCACTGTTACCCTCCAGCTGCACCCGGTGCATTCTGGGGGATGAGTTTGGGGTTCTTTAACGTGGCGGTGGGCAGCAATACAAATGTTTCTGACAAACTGGCCGTATTAAGTGAACACAAGTGATGCAATAACAATTTCTCTTGTGGTGGAGATCAGCTTGGGTCAAATCACGGACGCCACTCGTTGGTTTCTAAATGGCAGTTTTCTCTGCTATTAGCTGCTCTGTCATCACAATGCAAAACAAAGGCTTTAACCTCTTCTTCACTTCCATGCTTTGCGTCAGTGTTTGCCCCTGAAAATATGGCTCATCGTTGTCACTATTCACATGTTCCTTTAGTCAGCGGCGTCTCAGATGGAGACAAGAAGAAGAAACAAAAAGGAAAAGAATCCCTGGATCCAAACGTCGGTCCGGCTACCAAATTAGCCACACTGAAGGTACTCTGAGTTAAACCTCAGCACGCTCTCTGATCCGCGGAAAACACACCGATTTAGTTCCCCAAAGGTTCAGGACACTTATTTAGCGATAATGTGAACAGATAAAATGGTGACAAGTCTACCTGAGCCGAGAATGACTTCACAATACAACGTGTGTGTTCTCTGTGCCCTGTTTGCACAGATGGGAATGTACATTGAATAAGTATTCTATATCGATATAGAAGCGAGCGATATGATGCCAGGTTTTCCAGTCTGAATTCCTGGTGCATTTGTTAGAACTGAACCAGAGAGTTCTGTGTCGTCGTGGTCGTTGTTGTTGAGTGGATTTTGGGTGATGCCGACGGTCTCTGCAGCTGTACGACAAGGAGCTGGAGGCAGAGTTTGGCTCTTTCAATGACTGGGTGAACACGTACGAGCTGTTCAGAGGGAAAGCCAACGAGGAAGAGGGGGCAACTGAGGAGAGATTCGTTGGTAAATTCAAGGTGAGGCAGCGAGGGTGGACGTCCTCTGTGGGAACCATTGACGTGTCTTCAACATGGTCATCCAATCCACTGGCTGCATGCTCCTCTCTGCAGGGACGATTCTGCCTGTATAAGCTGAACGAGGACAACGCGGAGGACTGGGACGAAGACGCGGACGGCAGGGACTTCAGAGTCAGCAGAGGAATCCCCCCCAACGGCCTAGTCCAAGTCCTCATCCGGGTCTACATCGTCTCTGTGCGTGATCACCGTGTGAATGTCCTTCAGCGTATTAGCATAGCTACATATACATAAAACACATCAAATGTTAGAACATTCATTCTAAAGTAAGCAGGCTTCACAAAAAATGTTTAAAATGCAAACATGAATCAAAAGAAAAATGATGACTGAATAATCTTTTATTTTCTTATGATTGGTCAGTTTTACTATTGAAACTAGCATTGAAACGCATTTGTCTTTGGATAATCTACTGCATTCAACGACTGTCTTATCTGTAAATGGTTACTTTTGAAAGGGTTTTTATAGCCAGATAATGTTTTAGTACTTTTTATAGACTTTCCAAACACAGCCTGTATTTCACCCAGATCTACTTTGTGTCTGCGATCCAAAGCGTCCTTCCTCCAGGTGCAAAGCAGAGTATTAGAATGAATGATTGTTTTGTTGGCTGCAAAATGTTCCCTCTGCGCTGATGGTATCGTACAGTCTAACCGACTCTCCCTACTGACACCTAACGCGTCTGTCAACGTCACGCAGGCCGTTGGACAAACGGTTCAAATACAGAACCTCTGACTAATCACCAAAGTGTTGACCTCTCACCCCCCTCGCCCCCACCAGGCTTCTAACCTGCACCCTGCCGATCCGGATGGGAAGGCGGACCCTTACATTGTCCTCCGGCTCGGCAAGAACGAAATTAAAGACCGGGACAACTACATCCCCAAGCAGCTGAACCCCGTGTTCGGGAGGTGCGTGAGCGGCTGGCTGCCCCCGCGCTGGGAATTCCCCCCACCGGGGGGCCTTCATGTTTCATCAAGCTCCCGTTTGTGATTCCAGATCCTTTGAGATGCAGGCGACGTTTCCTCGGGAGTCCCTGCTGTCGGTGGTGGTCTACGACTACGACATGGTGGGAGGGGACGACCTGATAGGAGAGACTCGCATCGACTTGGAGAACCGTTTCTACAGCCGACACAGAGCCACCTGCGGACTCCCCACCGAGTACAGCCTGTGAGTCAGCGGCTGCTGGATCAACCGGTGCATCGCGGCGCTTATAGGGACCTTTCACTGACTCACATTCCCAGAGAAAACTCTCCTCTGCAGCAACTTGAACTCGTCTTCCAAAGCTCTGTCAATCTCTGCCAGTCATTGTAGAAAGACTGAGGAGCAAGTACATTCAAACACGAGCTTTAGACTGGGAAGTTAAATAGTTCTGCTGCGGTTTCAATGAGCTCTCCCCTCATTCGAACGTTAGAGGATTTGAACGCGGGTCGAGTGTCCGTTGTGCTGGTTAAAGTGATTTGTCGTTCGTACCTTCTTTCATCTCCGTACTTCTTCTTCTCCCTCCTCCGCCCCGTCAGAGACGGCTACAACGCCTGGAGAGACGGCCTGAAGCCCTCAGAGCTGCTGTCCAAGCTGTGCAGAGACCACGGCCTGGAGGAGCCCTCTTCAGACCGGGGCGCATCAGCGTGGCCGACAAGGTGTTCGTCGGAAAGACGTGCTTCATGCACGAAGGTGAAGGTCCGAACCGCTCTGCGTCTAAATGTCTCTATGGCACATCATACCATAGCATGCTTTTTAGTGCATTCTAATGACTTATGGCCCGATACACCGCCAGTCAGTCATTATCTTTGCTGACATGTCGCAGACGAGCCACTGGAGTCCTATGAGCACTTGTCGCTGAAGGTCCTGCATCGATGGGCTGAGATTCCGGCCGTGGGATGCAAGCTGGTCCCAGAACACATCGAGACCAGAACCCTGTTCAACAAGGATCGGCCTGGCATGGACCAGGTATTCAACACAAATCAGTTTTGCCGTTGATACTAAAACAAGAGATGAACATGAGCGAGTAATATTAAGAGTTGATTTCTTATTGCCTTCAAATGACTCTTTTACTAGAATTCTCCTCGTGGTTGACGAGATCATCTCTGCTCAGCGCGTTGAGTGCTATCGCGTGAAAGAAGGATTTGTTTATAATTATTCAGAAGCAACTCATGTTTTTTGTCTTATTTCCTCCTGTGTGTGTGTGTGTGTGTGTGTGTGTGAAGGGTCGGGTCCAGATGTGGGTCGACATGTTCCCCATGGACTTACCTCCTCCTGGACCTTCAGTGGACATTTCCCCTCGTAAACCCAAAGGGTGACTGCTGTCTCTCTCAGTAGCTGAAAGACTTTTATACATGATTCTCTCTCAGTAGCTGAAAGCCTTTTATACACGAGTCTCTCTCAGTAGCTGAAAGACTTTTATACACGAGTCTCTCTCAGTAGCTGAAAGACTTTTATACACGAGTGTCTCTCTCAGTAGCTGAAAGCCTTTTATACACGAGTCTCTCTCTCAGTAGCTGAAAGCCTTTTATACACGAGTCTCTCTCAGTAGCTGAAAGACTTTTATACATGAGTCTCTCAGTAGCTGAAAGCCTTTTATACACGAGTCTCTCTCAGGAGCTGAAAGCCTTTTATACACGAGTCTCTCTCAGGAGCTGAAAGCCTTTTATACACGAGTCTCTCTCAGTAGCTGAAAGACTTTTATACATGAGTCTCTCTCTCAGTAGCTGAAAGCCTTTTATACACGAGTCTCTCTCTCTCAGTAGCTGAAAGCCTTTTATACACGAGTCTCTCTCTCAGTAGCTGAAAGCCTTTTATACACGAGTCTCTCTCAGTAGCTGAAAGCCTTTTATACACGAGTCTCTCTCTCTCTCAGTAGCTGAAAGCCTTTTATACACGAGTCTCTCTCAGTAGCTGAAAGCCTTTTATACACGAGTCTCTCTCTCTCTCAGTAGCTGAAAGCCTTTTATACATGAGTCTCTCTCTCAGTAGCTGAAAGCCTTTTATACACGAGTCTCTCTCTTAGTAGCTGAAAGCCTTTTATACACGAGTCTCTCTCTCAGTAGCTGAAAGCCTTTTATACATGAGTCTCTCTCTCAGAAGCTGAAAGCCTTTTATACACGAGTCTCTCTCTCAGAAGCTGAAAGCCTTTTATACACGAGTCTCTCTCTCAGTAGCTGAAAGCCTTTTATACACGAGTCTCTCTCTTAGTAGCTGAAAGCCTTTTATACACGAGTCTCTCTCTCAGAAGCTGAAAGCCTTTTATACACGAGTCTCTCTCAGTAGCTGAAAGCCTTTTATACACGAGTCTCTCTCTCTCTCTCTCAGTAGCTGAAAGCCTTTTATACATGAGTCTCTCTCTCAGTAGCTGAAAGCCTTTTATACACGAGTCTCTCTCAGTAGCTGAAAGCCTTTTATACATGAGTCTCTCTCAGTAGCTGAAAGCCTTTTATACACGAGTCTCTCTCTTAGTAGCTGAAAGCCTTTTATACACGAGTCTCTCTCTCAGTAGCTGAAAGCCTTTTATACACGAGTCTCTCTCAGTAGCTGAAAGCCTTTTATACATGAGTCTCTCTCTCAGTAGCTGAAAGCCTTTTATACATGAGTCTCTCTCTCAGTAGCTGAAAGCCTTTTATACACGAGTCTCTCTCTCAGTAGCTGAAAGCCTTTTATACACGAGTCTCTCTCTCAGTAGCTGAAAGCCTTTTATACACGAGTCTCTCTCTCAGTAGCTGAAAGCCTTTTATACACGAGTCTCTCTCTCAGTAGCTGAAAGCCTTTTATAGCTCAGTAGCTGAAAGCCTTTTATACACGAGTCTCTCTCTCAGTAGCTGAAAGCCTTTTATACACGAGTCTCTCTCTCAGTAGCTGAAAGCCTTTTATACACGAGTCTCTCTCTCAGTAGCTGAAAGCCTTTTATACATGAGTCTCTCTCAGTAGCTGAAAGCCTTTTATACACGAGTCTCTCTCAGTAGCTGAAAGCCTTTTATACACGAGTCTCTCTCAGTAGCTGAAAGCCTTTTATACACGAGTCTCTCTCTCAGTAGCTGAAAGCCTTTTATACACGAGTCTCTCTCTCAGTAGCTGAAAGCCTTTTATACACGAGTCTCTCTCTCAGTAGCTGAAAGCCTTTTATAGTCTCTCTCAGTAGCTGAAAGCCTTTTATACACGAGTCTCTCTCTCAGTAGCTGAAAGCCTTTTATACACGAGTCTCTCTCTCAGTAGCTGAAAGCCTTTTATACACGAGTCTCTCTCTCAGTAGCTGAAAGCCTTTTATACACGAGTCTCTCTCAGTAGCTGAAAGCCTTTTATACACGAGTCTCTCTCTCAGTAGCTGAAAGCCTTTTATACACGAGTCTCTCTCTCTCAGTAGCTGAAAGCCTTTTATACACGAGTCTCTCTCTCTCTCAGTAGCTGAAAGCCTTTTATACATGAGTCTCTCTCTCAGTAGCTGAAAGCCTTTTATACACGAGTCTCTCTCTCAGTAGCTGAAAGCCTTTTATACACGAGTCTCTCTCTCAGTAGCTGAAAGCCTTTTATACACGAGTCTCTCTCTTAGTAGCTGAAAGCCTTTTATACACGAGTCTCTCTCTCAGTAGCTGAAAGCCTTTTATACATGAGTCTCTCTCTCAGTAGCTGAAAGCCTTTTATACACGAGTCTCTCTCTCTCTCAGTAGCTGAAAGCCTTTTATACATGAGTCTCTCTCTCAGTAGCTGAAAGCCTTTTATACACGAGTCTCTCTCTCAGTAGCTGAAAGCCTTTTATACACGAGTCTCTCTCTCAGTAGCTGAAAGCCTTTTATACACGAGTCTCTCTCAGTAGCTGAAAGCCTTTTATACACGAGTCTCTCTCTCTCAGTAGCTGAAAGCCTTTTATACACGAGTCTCTCTCTCAGTAGCTGAAAGCCTTTTATACACGAGTGTCTCTCTCAGTAGCTGAAAGCCTTTTATACACGAGTCTCTCTCTCTCAGTAGCTGAAAGCCTTTTATACATGAGTCTCTCTCTCTCAGTAGCTGAAAGCCTTTTATACACGAGTCTAACGCTACAGTGTTTGCATGTTTACTTGTCTTCAGGTACGAGCTGAGAATCATCATCTGGAACACAGAGGATGTGATTCTGGAGGACAGCAGCTTCCTGACCGGCCAGCAGTCCAGTGATATCTACATCAAGGGGTACCTCCGAGCTTTGTCTGTCCGTCGGACTGGTGACATTTTAAAATCTGGTTTAACACGACCCCGCCGGTTGTCTCTCTGCAGCTGGTTGAAAGGTTTGGAGGACGACCGGCAGGAGACCGACGTCCACTACAACTCTCTGACCGGCGAGGGGAACTTCAACTGGCGCTTCGTGTTCCCCTTCAGCTACCTGCCCGCCGAGAAGGTACCGACGAGGCTCACGCCTCCGGGACCACCCTGAACAAACCCTCACCGTCGCATTGTCTTCTGCCCCTCTCCGGCAGGTGATAGTGGTCAGCAAGAAAGAGCATATTTTCTCCCTGGATAAATCGGAGCAGAAGCTTCCGGCCATCCTGAGTCTGCAGGTGTGGGACTTTGAGACGCTCTCCTCCGACGACTTCCTGGGTGGGTGTGACCGCTTTCCTCTGTGTTTCTGTCTGTGCCGCACCGGTACGAGTGTGTGTGTGTGTGTGTGTGTGTGCGTGTCGTCGATTAGGCACGGTGGAGTTGGACCTCCACGGTTTCCCGAGAGGGGCGAAGACTGCAAAGTCGTGCAAGGCGGACATGTTGACGGACGGGACGGAGCGGATCTCCATCTTCCAACAGAAGAGAGCGAGAGGCTGGTGGCCCTTCGCCAAGTCTGGAGAGCTGACGGTGCGTGTGCAAACACAAACACACACAAACTACAAACCAGCGGTTTGATGGACGCGTGTGCTCTGAACCCATCAGGGGAAAGTGGAGGCGGAGTTTCATCTTCTAATTGCCGAGGAGGCCGAGAAAAATCCTGTCGGCCGAGCTCGCAAGGAGCCGGAGCCGCTGCCGAAGCCGAAGTAAGTCCGTCTTTATGTTTCGAATCCATTGGAATGCTGCTGAATGTCCGAGTGAATAAAAGCTCTTCATCCCGTCTTCCCTCCACCAGTCGACCGGACACGTCCTTCTCCTGGTTCATCAATCCGTTCAAGTGTTTCTTCCACTTGGTGTGGCGGAGCTACAAGAAGTACATCATCATCGCCCTGGTGCTGCTCATCAGCGTGCTGTTCCTCGCTCTGCTCTTCTACACGCTGCCGGGGGCCATTTCTCAGAAGATAGTCAACGGATGAAGTGTGGAGGACCACACCGGCGCCCCGAAGCGCTGCTCAGGGATTGGACCTTTTAGATGAAGGCCCCTCCGTCCTTCTTGATCTCGTACAGGAGGGATGAAGAGAACCTTCCACATGTTAAAATAGATGATCGGATTCTGAATGAGTTTACGTTTAAGTGGTGCATATGAGGGCAGGGACGAGCTGCTTGTCGCTTTGACCCCGTGGAGGTCCGCCATAAATTGTACCATTTTATTTTTATGACCAACGTACTATGTATGACTTAATCATTTACAATACTAGGACTTAAACAGTCCAAGATATTATGAAAAATAAAATGTTCATTACCTTTCTGATGACCTTATATATTACTTTTCATGACAAACGTTTTCCTTGAACTTCAGACAGAACAAATATTGATAAGCAAAAACCGCGTAGATTTCAGCATTTATTATACCTTAACTTACGTAACATCTGGTGATCTTTAATATGGCGAAACTACAAAGATCAAATGATTAATTTTTGCTCAAACAATACAATGGGACAGAAGGACAACTCGTGCATGCTCAAGGATTTCACTTTAAAATATGGAATGTAGGGCGGATAAAAGATTACTTCTACATATGTAAACAGTCATAATGTATACTTGTGTGGAAAATGGGTTTATATACAATTCTGAATGTTTTTTTTATTTGAATGCATGATAGTGATAAGTTTGACCTGAGGAAAATCCTCCATGAAGTGAAACATTTCCAATCAAAGGACTGTTTTAGCATTCAAGTTGTGCAAAAAGCTTCTATTAAAGGTTTTTAAATAAATTTCTTAATGTGACTGCTCTAAAAAAAAATCCATGTCCATCGTTTTATGACGGCAGTTAAAATCTCATTTTTGAAAAGATCAACATCAGCAAATAAATTAGGGCAGAATATCGTGCAAGATAAAAATATATTGCTTAATTTGGTAACAACTCAGAATACAATTCAACACAGTATACTCTTAATAATAGTGCAGCATAATCCTTAGTCGATACTGTGAAGCAACCCCGGGATGAACAACTAACAGACATGAAAAATAAGAAGAAATAGAAGATGCCCAGCATCCAGATGTTGGTTTTAAACTTGATAGCTTGAAACTGCTCGTAGCTCCGTGCGAATCGGAGGTTGGATCAACGTTTCCTGAACACCCACTTTTTCACATTTGCAAAACGCATTCTTTAAAAATCTCTCTTTCACTTCCAAACATCTCACTGCAAGACATCAGTCAACGAGGCGATCTGCTGCAACAGGCTGACGATGTCACAGTGTGCTGGTGCGGAGCCATGTTGTGGCCTCCCAGATAGAGAAACGAGGAGGAGGAGGAGGAGGTGGGGATGAAGGGCAGAGGGTCTGAGAGGAAGCCGTCGGACGGAGGCGGAGCTGAGGAGAGTCTCTGCTGGCTGCCGGAGGCTGAAACACAAGCAGGAAGTCTCCTTCATTCCAAACATTTTTACGTGAACACAACGATCACAAACCCTGAGAAGGTAATATCCACGTTCCCAAAGAGGAGAAAAGACACGACTAATGTGATGTCACTCCCCAAAAGGTCGTATTGGTTTGACCTGTCAAATAGACGGCAACTAAGTACAAGTAATATCTGTAAACAAAGTGACAGAAAATGCAGTTTTCAACATCTAAAATGTGGGATTTCCTGCTTCTCTCCAGTTAGTCATACAAAACTGATTATCTTTAAGTTTCCTACTGACAAACCAAAACGTTTCCTCACCGTGGACTTTCACAGCAATAACAATTAATCTAAAAAATGTCAGATGAAAATAATTATTAGTTGCCCACATGCAGATCAGACACCTTTAAGGTCCTTACAGGGTTTCCCCCATGAGATTCCTTAGTAGAGGCGAGAAAACCACAAAGAAATCAGACTTTCTACTTCTGTCTCCTGTGGGCACAAATTGTCCCTTACATTTTAATACTATGTGACTGAAGAAGCGTTAAGGGACCAATTTTTAAGCCATCGTCAAAACTGTGGATGGCTCATAGGTGGCCTCCAGCCGAAGAACAGAACGCGTGTAAAAAGCAGAAGGCGTCCTCTTACCGCAGGTCCCTCTGGGCTGCTGATGCTGGCTGCCGAGAGCAAAGCCTGCTGGAGAAAGACCTGCAGCGCCACCTAGAGACTGAGAGCAGAGAAGACAGGACTCGTTTAAGAAGACCGCCACAAAGGGACATTGCGAGGACACTGCTTTGGACCAATAACTCACTTGGTCCTGCTTGATGCAGTCCTGGAGTTTCCTCTTCGCCCTCCATCTGGCCACCCGCAGTCTGGTCTTCTCACGACGCTCTCGCACCTTCAACGTATAAAAAGAAAAAATGGTGTTTTACGCTAAATGTAGGCGGCTGTAAGACGACTCGTTGGTTTATTTTGGCCTCAGCATAATAAAATGATAAGTTAATAAAACGGGAGTTTACTCTGTGTCGCCACAGCGTTGCATGAACACTACGAAACGGATGATTCATTTGTTTTCCAGTCCAGAAAAGCGTCGGTGACCCTCGGCCATTATTGAGCCACTATAATGCAATTGGCCTCTAAATATTAGAGGAGCTAAAGCAACATGTTATTACCAGCTCTCTTAGTGGGCACTCGACCCGGGAAACAGGAAGCTGATCCAATTTAAATCTGCACAACTTCTGATGCTGAGCTTCCACTTTATTTATTTTATTTGTCTTCAATCTTCTGTCCTATTGAACCAATATTCAGCATTCGGTTCTCCTTGTACACAGCCAACCAAACTAAAAGCATATAAATCCATTCAGAAATCATTTCAGCCGCCTAACTGTACCCAATCGAGCTTTACCAGGTCAGCCAGTAGTGGCTGAGGCAGCGTCTTCTCCAGCTCTCTGCGTCTGTTGATGCTTCGCCTGCGGAGCTCATTGCGGCGCAGTTTGTATTCTTCATAAAGACTGAGATCTTTAGGCCAGGGCCGCGGCGCCTGGCGAGGCAGGACGCCGCATGGCAGAGCCACCATCGGCTGCAGCAGGGAGGCCACCGGCTGAGGCATCAGATCTGAGAGCACAAACACGGGGGAGGCTTCTCAAATCAATACGATAGATGCAGCGGGTGGAGCGCCATGATCCCACAAACACACGGATCTACTCACGGGGGTTGGGTCCGGCTGAGCCGAAGGCTGCGGTGTCACTTCTCTGGCTCACTGGAGGTCCCAAACACTCCGTCGCTGACCGCTGAGCCTGGAAGAGCATCCACAGGTTGTTCCCAACACTTTGTGATGTTCAGTTGTGAGGCAGAACTTATTTCCCTGGGAAGGACACTTGTGGTGGACAGGTTTGACCTTTCAGCTGTAGCCTCACCTCTGACACTGGAAAAGGACCCTGCTGCACGTGGCAGTCCGGCAGAAGGGAGGCCGTCACTTCCTGATCTTCCTTTGGCTCCTCCTTGATGCAGATCACCTCCTCTTCCTCCTGTAGCAGCTCCTGCGCCTCCTGCTTCACCTGCATTGCAACAAGGACTTTAGGACTGATGAGTGTGTCAGACCTTCACTGGTTCACAAATGTGAGTCCTCTAGTAGTTAGGCAGTCTGTATTCATATTCATTCAATTGAATATGTTTTCTGTCTAGTTCAGCCTTTGCAGGGTTTTTTAGTCAGAACTTGGTAGGAAGGAAAAACACACTCACATTTAAAACACTCATCCTGTCCATTGGACTGATTCATATGGTTATATGTGACTATATGTCCTTCTGAAACTACAGAGTTTCCCCTGCAGTGATCAAAAAAAGTTCAATCTCATTTTATCATGTTTAGAATTTATCTTCCATAAATGACTTAAAAGCTTAATCAAAGATCTGAATTGTTGCCATTTAGTGCTTTTTCAGGACTATTTAGAATATAAATACAAAACCAATCATCTTTCAAAGCAGTGTTTTGTCCTTCGGCACGTTGTTGTCACCTGTGGAGCAGAGGAGGGCAGAGTGGAGCTATCGGCCTGCGCGGAGCCATCGTGGGACGGAGAGCCGTTGGCCGACTGCTGCCCCGGATCCAGGGAGACGGGTCGGACCGGAGGGGTCGCCGCCGCGTCGCTGCCTTCGGCGTGTGGCGGCAGATGGAAGGACCACTTACTGTCGCCCTCCTGCTCGTTGCTCTGAGCCGCGTCTCGCTCTGCGGGACAGAACAAAGCTGCACAAACACAAAATCAAAAGAGAGATGTTCAAGGTTTACCTCATTAGGCTTAACCTCTTTTAAACCCATTTAATTCAATTTGTATTACTTGTTAGACATGAACACTGACAGCAACCTGCGATAGGCTTATGTATCAGCGTTCTAGCTCTAATTTAAAGAGTGAGGAAGCCAAGCAGGAGTCGGACATTTCTGTGGTCTTTACCGTGACCGCTTGAAGTCCTGGTCTGAGTGAAGCATGACTGGGAGGCCTCGGTGGAGGAAACACCTTCGGCATCTCTGTGTGCTTGGAGAGCACCGGAGGCCCTCTGCTGCAGCTCCTCCTCCACTCCTTGCCTGTAGTACTTCAGCTTCAGCTCGGTGTAGCGCAGCTTGGCTCGAACGTTGTCGTTCTCCTTCTCCTTCAGGACCTTCTCCCTCTGCAACGTCGCGACGTCCCTCTTCATCAGCGCCACCTGGGATTTCAGCTCCTCAAACTTGACTCCGACCACTTTGAGCATCTCGGCCAGCACGGTCTCCACCGCCCCGTTCACCGCCCGCTCCACCACGGCACCCATCTGGCCCCGAATCAGCGTCACGGCAATGCTCACATCCATTTTCAGCTGGAGAAGCAGCTTCAAAGTTTTGCCTGCATGCACAACAACAACAACAAAGGTTGAAAGTGCAATATAACTATTATTATTATTATTAATTTACTTCTTCCCCGATGCAGAATTGACAACACATTTCTCCAACCTCTCAGGGAGCAGATTCAAACAACTCTTTACAACAATAATTTACGAGGTAAACTGGAGTAATTTCTACTTGAGCAGAGAACCAAGTAGCTGGTTGGAGTCCAAGGTTCTCTGTGCTTTATCATTTTTTACATTAGCCTTAATGCAACAATAAATATTTTGTCCTGCTGCTATCTAATCGACAGCACTCTGCAGTGCAACCTAACCCTATTACCATTACAATACGAAGGTTTCTTCACGTTTACAATTGTTTTTCAATGGCATAGCATGGCCTTGATTTCAGTCTGCTCCAGGTAGTGACATCATCAGCTACATTATATTTTGTGACATGCCAGAGAGTTGTTAAGGACAAACTTGGTGATGCAATGCAACATTCGCCGGGCGATGGTAAATGGTCCTTGTATAGCACCTTTCTAGTCTGCCGACCACTCAAAGCGCTTTGACACTACATGACATCATTCACCCATTCACACCCTGATGACAGGAGAACCACACACAGTGACACCTGCCCATCAGTCACTAACATCCACACACTGCCGTCACAGCTACAGGAGCAATGTTGGGTTAAGTGTCTTGCCCAAGGACACATCGACATGCGGGTTAGCAGAGCCTGGGATCGAACCGACAACCCTCTGATTGGAGGACAGCCCACTCACCCACAGTCGCCCTGATGATGATGATGAACGCTAGTGACGTTGTTTTTTATCTTTACTGTCCACATACTGTACTTACAGGTTCTTCATACAAGTGAGGGATTGAACATGTGACAGCTATACAACACACATATAAATATATCCAAATATAGGTTTTATAAGAATATTGCTTAAACATTTGCAGCTAAAACAGTGAATTGAGGTAAAGTGCAAATGGAGGTGCAGTTGTTCTGGTTAATTCTTCATCAGGGTTTATCACTTGAATAACATAATGTCACGAATAAACTATCTCATACATTCCGAGTACATTTTATATTTAGCATGGAAGATGAAACATGTTACTTACCACTTAATCGTGGTTACAGTTTAGACAGACTGCTAGCTTAGCTTAGCTAGCTGAGGCGACGCATCTGACAGGCGTCCCGTTAGCTGAGGTTAGCTTAAGTTAGCTGCACAGAACTAGCGACCATCTAGCTACTGCTAAACACTGTCCGCTGTTACCTTTTTTTCACCACATACTCGGCACTGCTTTTCTAGATGAGAGTTTAGTTCGACGTAAACTTGAGGATACGACTGAACATCCGTATTGTTTTACCGTCACAGCGGTTTCATTTCCGGGATGGAGAAAGCGCTTCCGGGTCGATCACCCAGGTCAAAATATTCCTGAAGTACCGATTGTGCAAGATGGCTCATTTCAAAAAAGTTAAACTTTATTGTAATCACCGAATACACATTAGGTGGTTATTTCAAATACTTTCTATGCTTCAGGGTTTATTAATCTATTAAAAAATGTTCATAATGTGTTATAATTCATTATTGATAACCAGCCATCCTGGTACAATAAGAGTGAAAGAACATGTTGAAAATGGAATTCACAGATGCCATGTATCATTTGTTGAGCAAATGTTAGAAGCGAGGGGCGCTCTGCTAAGCCAGAATATATACGTAGCCTGTTTAATTAGTTTCAGGTGTTTCGTCCCCGCCGGGGTTTGTTTAATTACTCTTTCAGGAAAATGAAGACAATCACTTGCTGACCGCTTTTATTGAAACAACTGCACATCCAAGTAGCCCCTTAAAAACAAAAAAATACTACTGTAGGTTAAATACGTAACTGAAAACTGAAGCATACT